>BSBK01015065.1:2500-45595 GCA_027943335.1 Chamaecyparis obtusa | reverse complement strand
TATATATATATATATATATATACACACACATGTATAAAAATATAAATTTTCTATATTAGTTAAAATATTAATAAAGTAATTTATGATTAAATTAATCTAATATTATTTTTAATGTGCATTTATCATTTCATAAAAATACTTGGTGGCCATGCACAAAATAGATTTAATGAAATAAATCAAATCAAATGTGTTCAAGCAGTGTAAGAGACTTGAGTAGGATGATTCAGAGCATAAGCATTTGTCAAGATAAGGAAGGTTTGATGAGTTGTAGATATTGTAGTTGTGAAATCTTCAATAGATTTGCATTGAAAATTTGTAGACATCAAATAGTGCGTATGCATAATATGATATAATTGATTGTTATTTCATAGAATACAATGATTTAGTAGTAGAACATTTTAAATTTATTACAGAGGATTTTACAAAACTTCAACTTGAAATAGAAACATTCGGCCAAATGCAATATGTATAAACTTTAAAACAAATAGGAGGCATGCAATTCAACATGCAACCATGGTTTATGGACTAAGAGTGGATGATTTCAAGATTGTGTGTTCCATCTAATCCATCGTCACATGTAAGGGTTAATTTCATTCCTCAAAGTTTGGAGATTGTAGAGAGAGTAAGACTAGTTAAGTACTTGCCTCTATTTATGATCCAATAAGTAAATGAAATTCATCAACAATAATCTGCTTTGCTATTCATCCAATATTTCAACAAATCAAAATGAATAATTTTCAAAAATTAAAAAAATTACCAAAACAACAACACATTATTTAATGTACTACAATGAAAAAGAAATAGCTATAGATACTTGATCAAATCTACAATTTGCTAACATGTGTTTGATCCAATCTTGAAAGTGATATTGAGAATCAATAGGATTGAAGATTTAAAAGTACAAATGCCTCTTTGTTGAAATGTACATGTGAATCTTAAATTGTTGTTTTAAAAGAAAAAAAACTTAATTAGTGTATGTTTATGTAAATCTCAAATTATTATCTTAAAAGAAAAGAAACATGACAAACATTTTTTAATTTTTTAATTTTTTTGTTATTCAATAATATAGATAATTAGTTCTAATATATTTTATTAATATAAATATCTTATTTTTTAATTTTTTTTGGTACTTTAAAAAAGATAGATCAATAAAATAAGATAATATTCAACGATATTCTTATAAAAAGAAGATAATAATAAAATATAAATTCACATTCTTTTTCTTAGTAATAATATTTAAATATATATTTTTCTATTTTTAACCAATACCAAATAATCACAACCTTATCTATGAGCATTGAAAATAATTTCTTTTATCATTTTTTATTAGTATTTATCTTATTTTTTAATAACTCTTTTTTTTGAAACATTAAAAAGATAGAATATCCTAATAAAAGAAGATAGTATTAAAAGATATTCTAATGAAAAGAAGAAATAATAAAATATATAATTTTCATTTTATGCATATTCTTTTTTAGTAATAATAATTAAATATACATATTTTTTAATTTTTAAATGAATTCAAAATTTTATAATTATTTTTTATTGAAAGCATTTATACACTAGAAATAAAACACAAATTAAGTAGACCAATGGATAACTTTGTCGTAAAGAGGTTTGCCAACTGCCATGATGAGGTTTGATGGTTTGGAAAACTTTTATGATTATTTTGGGTAGTTTTATAATGTGAGACAAGTTTTATGACACAAAAGTACAAGGGCAAGCCCACAATTAAAAGCCTATCTGCTAATTAATTATTATTCTCATTAACATTTAAATTTTAAATATTAGATTGTATTTTGTTCACTTTGTTTTAATTTTTAATTAAGATTATTTTTAAATTTAAAATTAATTATATATTTTTAATTTTTATAAAAAATGTTTAAATTAATTTTATTTTTTAAAATTTTATAATTATTTTAATAATTATAAATAAAAATTATAAAAGGGTGATTTAATTTATAATTATTTAAGTTCTATTATTTTTTTGTAAAATCATAATGAGGGAGTCTTATTTTTTTCCTTGGATGTTAAACTTTTGAGTTAATATTATGGAATGGTTTCATTATTTAAAAAAAAATAAGATTCAAGGATTTAAAAAAAATTAATATTACATCATAAAATTATAATTCATAACTCTCTCTCTCTCTCTCTCTCCTCTCTCTCTCTCTCTCTCTCTCTCTCTCTCTCTCTCTCTCTCTCTCTCTCTCTCTCTCTCTCTCTCTCTCCATATTTAACTCTTCCATATTATTTTATCCCTCTCCTCTATCTCTTTCTTCATCTCTCCATCTCTTCTTCATATCCCTCTCATTTCTCATCCCTATCTTCAATTGACTTTTCACACCTCTTCGACATACCCATTGCACACTAAGATACAATTGCTATTTTTCATGAATAGTGTCCCATAAAATACATATTCAAATAAGAGGAAGACACAAGATCACCCCACAAGAGAATTTCTAGTTATAGTGAGAGGCATACCTATACAACTGTAGCACAAGCTACGATACTAGCACGAGAATATGCTGAAAATATGTCATGTACATAAAAAAGATTTATCGTCAATTATGCATGATTCAAGAAAGAAGTTAAATTAAAATAATTAATGCCAAATGACATTCAAAAAATCAAAAAGCCAAAT
The DNA here is from genome assembly GCA_027943335.1 of Chamaecyparis obtusa. Taxonomy (NCBI): domain Eukaryota; kingdom Viridiplantae; phylum Streptophyta; class Pinopsida; order Cupressales; family Cupressaceae; genus Chamaecyparis; species Chamaecyparis obtusa. Next base: position 42,954 of record BSBK01015065.1, on the reverse strand, counting down.
GATATTAAAAAAATCAAAACACCAAATATTTTTTAGATGTCACCGAAGAATACAAATAGTCACAAAAGTATATATAAGTAGATCTAATAATATATAGTTCTAAGATTTAATTATTCCAAAAGATTAAGATTATAACTAAATTATGTTTTTCATATTTAATAAATATTAATTAGAAACATATTACTATAAAAAGAATAATAGAAAAATATAAAGGAAAATTAGATACCTCTTATTTTTTCTAATTACAATAAAAATGTTTCTACATTGTTTTTATATTTTCCTATTAGAAATATCATTACTCTTACAAAATTAGAATATTAGAAAAGTATAAAAATAATATAGAAACATCTTACTTTTCTAATAATAATAATTTATTTGTTTGTATTATTAATCATATTTAATGAGCTCTTTGAAAGTAATATGATTACTATGAACAATAAATTTTAGAGAGAAACAATTCAATCTTGAATATACATTTAATATAAGTCCACCATTAAAGAAAAAGATCATGAAATTTTTGAAAATATTAATTCATTTAATCTATTATATATCAGAAAAGTATATAAATAATAGATTTAATAATATATAGTCCTAAGATTTAATTATTCCAACAGATTAAAATTATAACTAAATTGTGTTTTCATATTTAATAAATATTAATTAGAAACATATTACTCTAAAAAGAATAATAGAAAAATATAAAGAAAAAATAGATTCCTCTTATTTTTCTAATTTAGAATATTAGAAAAGTATAAAAATAATATAGAAGCATCTTACTTTTCTAATAATAATAATTTCTTTCTTTGTATTATTAATCATATTTAATGAGTTCTTTGAAAGTAATAGGATTATAAGGAACAATAAAGTTTAGAGAGAAACAATTCAATCTTGAATATCTAGAGAGAAATGGTGATTAGGGGGCATGTCTAGAGAGAGAGAATTATAAAACTAACCATAATTTTAAACCCTAACCCTAACCCTAACCATAACCTAAGTCTTAACACTCACCCTAACCCTAACCTCAACCTTTAATTAAATAAACTTTATCATAACCATCCCTCTAACCTTAACCTTATCCATGTAACCTAATATGAACCCAAAAAAGAGATATTTTCAAGAGAGAGAGAGAGAGAGAGAGAGAGAGAGAGAGAGAGAGAGTTTTCTAAATTTGACCATAATTCTAACCATAACTTTAAACCATAAACTAAGTCTTAACTCTAACGATAACCGTAACCTCAACCTTAAACTCTAATTTTAAAATTTATCGTAACCTTCCCTCCAACCTTAATCATATCTATGTACCCTTATATGAACCCAAATAAACTATAATCTAATCACTAACCCTCATCCTAACCCCTAACCATAATTATAACCCTAACCTTAATCATAACTTTAATTGTAATTGTTAATATAATAATACTAATTGTCACGTTAATATTAATCTCACCCTACCCCTACCCCTCACCCTAAATATAATTGTAACCATTAACATAATATTTCTCCTAACTTTAAACCGTTCACCCTAAATGTAACCATAACTCTACCATTGAGCCTAAGTGATATGCTAAGGTGATATATATATGTCGAGAGTAATTCTTCTCGAAGTGCCTATTTTCTTCAAATTACAAGGTGCAATAATACTAGTTTTTTTAATTTTATAAAATGAAAAGAAAGAAATAGATCTACAATGCCCATTCCTAGCACGGTGGGTTCAAAACTGAGTAAATATCTTTAAAAGTTTTCGGTTATCAGAGAATAAATAAGAATAATGATAATATATTTGAAAAAGCGTTGATAAATTGTTTTGCACGGCGCCCGTCTGTAGAAAGTGCCGCTTTGCGTTGCCATTACGAAACTTTGTCGTCTTCATCAGATTTTGTTAATTCAGTTTGTTTAATAAAAGCTTTGATTTGAACGGTAAAACACATATTCTTGCCCTTTGTGCTCAAAACATGATGTCCTCGCACAAAAGTCTAAGAGTACTAATTTCAACGCTTTTCGAAACAACATTAATATCATTTCTTATACGAAAATTTTGAAATCTATCGTTCTAACTGTGCATTTGGAAAAATATCAAGCTTGTGGACGCAAATCTTGACTTCCACGTCACTCACGACGCTGAGGACGTCCAAATCTACTCTTATAATGCGCATGTCAACATCATTAGATATTTAGCATTAGAGTATTCATCTTTTTAAGAAATCATCTCTCCTATCTTCATTTTGTCACTGTGTAGAAAAACTAATTTAAGGGGACAGCCAACATGCTTCAGTTTATTTGGGTGTACCGTTACTATCATGTAAGATTATGTCCTAAACATCCCCACTTCTCTCTTTCATAAGATATCAACATAGTCTGTTGTTTACTTTTATGTAATTAAAATTGTGTAGTACTTTTTTCACATAAGACACATATGAAGGGACGGCAAGCTGTGTACATGGTCCAATATGTTAGCAGAAACATATAAATCTGATCAATTCGGACAATGGCTGTGTGTCAGAATAACTTAATAAGGTCCTCCATTAAATGTCTCTGAACGCCTTTGTAGGTTCCCCCAACACCTTCTCATTCACATTGCTAAACGTTTTATATACCAGCTTAAGATAATGTCAACCATTGTAAAGAGTAATGTTGCTTTTTGTAGCGAATCTAGTATTATGCCGACTCAATTTTGTTGCTAGGGTCAAGTTGGTGAACCCAAATCCTGTCTTTCTTCTCATTCCTGACACGTCCTCTTATTTAATTTGCTGAGGCCAAAAGTTGTAAGATGAAGATTATCATTATCATGTAGCATGAGTTAATTGGAACTTTCTAGAGCATTTGCCATCACCTGGGTGTGTATAAAAACTCTTCATCCTTCTACCATTTCATCCCACAAGTTCCTCTTTTCAATAGATACCAACAATGGCTTTCGCTCTTCAGCATTTTCTCTTAGTTATCTTCTTGTTGGCATTTGTCTCAGTTTCTTTTTCCGATGGTCCATTCCGTCCTTCCCACCACAATGAAAAACCCCCACCACAAGTTCACCCTCCTACTCTTCCCCCACCACATCACAAACCACAACCAGGCCACCTTTCTCCCTTCATTCCAAAACTTCCAATGAAAGTTGTTCACCCTCCTCCACTTCCAAATCCACCACCACTCCATCCTTCTCCACTTATTCCGAAACCTCCTCCCCTTCCCAAAGTAAAACCACCTGTCATTCCCAAGCCTCCACCAGTTCCTCCCCTTCCTAAAGTAAAACCACCTGTCATTCCCAAGCCTCCACCAGTTCCTCCCCTTCCTAAAGTAAAACCACCTGTCATTCCCGAGCCTCCACCAGTTCCTCCCCTTCCGAAAGTAAAACCACCTGCTTTTCCCAAGCCTCCACCAGTTCCTCCCCTTCCCAAACTAAAACCACCTGTCATTCCCAAGCCTCCACCAGTTCCTCCCCTTCCTAAAGTAAAACCACCTGCCATTCCCAAGCCTCCACCAGTTCCTCCCCTTCCTAAAGTAAAACCACCTGTCATTCCCAAGCCTCCACCAGCTCCTCCCCTTCCCAAAGTAAAACCACCTGTCATTCCCAAGCCTCCACCAGTTCATGGCAAGGTTCCTCCTCCACCTCATCCTACTCGTTAGATATTGTAAGTTCACAATTCTGTTTTTATTTTCTTTAGATTTACTACCTTAAATCGTATAGGGTTTAGCTAGGTTACTTGACTAATTAAGTTTTTTTGTTTGATTGCAGATACCCGAACCACGGGAAAAATATACATTATGACTAAAGGATAGACGGTTATATTATAGTCAGCCATAGTAATAATGGGAGACACGAGTTCTTTACTCTTAAATGTTGTTATCAGTGAACTGAATCAGCATTGGCTTCTCTAAATATTATCCTACTGTAATGTTTAATATTATAATAATGAATCATTTTCGATTCACTTTTATTTACGTTTCACGTACCAAGATATTCGATTGATAATTTGATAAGGATTACAATATAATGGGTCTCAATTTGATTTCACCAAAGTAGTAATTTATGATTGGTAAAATGACTGAACAGAATCTTCGCAAATTACAGATATTAAACTTGCAATCAAACCTAAACATTGCACATATGAATGACGTGGGTAGAATTTATCGTTGGGAATTTTTTAGCATTGATCAATAAAAATTAAACGAACAATTTAGAAACTATTTTGTCGAGTTTATTCTGGAAGATCCCATTTTCCTTAATCGATCTTCAGGATAGGTTAAATCAGAAGTTAGAGATAAGTATTGAAGATAAATAAAACAATCAAGAAATATACTCAAAGTCTTGGAATGATAATGGAAGCCTTTGAGAAAGCTCTGGATTGATTCTTTATGCGTTAAATGAATCATGTTTAATCCTAAACTACAGTTTGAAAGTAATGGTTAATTATGTGTATGGAGAAATCTAGCAGTTGCTATATTTTCTAGGATATATTAAATACAAGGGAGAGCTATTTTGATAACTATATGTTTGTCCCATTATATATTGGCTAAGCAAAAGCTAACATGGGTAGATATTTCATGATTTTCTGTATAGGGCACTACCAATATAGCATCATAAGTAATTATATAATGATTAGTTGTAGGAAAGACAAAGGTATATTAATTTGAATTTAAGTTTCTAGAGTTAAAATTAAATATGAAATTAGTAGATTGACTATCAAAATTAATTGCTTGGAATAAGTGTACATAAATATTAAATCTTGGTTATGTGTCATCTTTCAGCGAAAATCATTCCTCTATATCTAATTCTAAATAAGTCCAAAAAGGGGAAAATGGAAGATTTAATATGTAATTTTCAATACTACACATTGTAATATGCAGGAAAATTATAATTAAAAAGGTTACAAATATAACTTAACATGTTATAACTACCACAAGAAGAAATGAGAATGACAACAACACTGTCATGAGTGAATGCTTGAGATAAATTACAAACATGCTAGAGAAGATTAAGAAAGGCATGTTATAAAGGAATCATTTAAATAAAAAAAATATATTCGTGACTTTGTCCTTTAAATTCAAACAATCCAAATGATAAAAAAAGGGTTATGGGGCTATATTTGACCTAATGGTTTTGATTCCATCATAAAAACTTCTTATTATGACACTCCTGCATTTTGTTAATCTACTTTTGATTGAAAACTAGTGAAAGATCTAATAAAATCTATGTATTTAAAATGATATTAATATTGATTTTTATAAATGGCATGTTGACTACTCATTTCAATCATTATTTTGATACCACTTCATTTCATTTTTATAATTATGACATTCTATCCACACAAGGGGATTTAGCTATATATGTTCTTTGATAATCACATCCTTTCACATTTCTCATTTGTATGTTCATCCTTATCTACCAACATTATTGCAATTTGACTACAACCTTAGATTTACACATCATCCAAGTCATGTTGGCGACCATCATAAATCCCTTTTGAATTTGAGATTTCATTCCCATATCTTTACACATGGGAGCCATGAATTCTTCACTTTAATTCTCATTTTTGGTATCTTATTGCTCGATCTTGCCTATGACGACATTTTATCCAATATGATATTTTTGTCTTACAGATTACATTATTGAGTAAATTCAAGCCACTTTATTATATTATGAAGCATTAATTATTTTTCCTTTATCAAATTAGGAGTATCAAACATGCCCTCTTATTTAGCTAGAACCATTGAGCTTTCTAATTGAGAAGGATTACTCTTTCCTCTTTATCACATCAGGGAGCACTCAAACCTTATAGTTTAGAAGGTTTATGCTTCCTTCTCACATATTGTGCCTTCAAAAACTTACATTTTTAATGAACATTACTCCTCTCATTTATTTGGGTTTTATTTCTTTATCATGAATTCATGTCATCATTATACTTACATTGATATATTTTTTTTAATGAATAACACACATCATTCCTTTCCTATATGTGGGACAAAATTGTTATTTACAAATTATATCTCTGGCATATTTTCTTACATAATTTAATATTTATAGCTATTTTTATACATTGACAACTAATTACATGATTTAATGATTATAGGATTAGCCTATATGTACTTTTAATGTATTATGTTCCCCTTTATTAAAAAAATGTTTATCTTGTTGATACAATAAATTGTTAGGGAGAATACTTAGTCACTAATTAAATGTAATGTATCTTTGTAGTGTCATAAATGTACATTGTGCAATTCTGAGTTGGATGGTGCCTTGGGTTTAGCTAAATCAAATTTGTCAACTAAACCCTTAACCCCTCCACATTCCTTGTCATAATTTTTGGTCTAAATTCCTAACCATGTTGACTATTCTATTTTTTAACATGTTCACACAACAAAGATGTCAATATGACACACTTTTGTCTCATGAATATTCAGTCTAGAGATGGTTATTGGAGCATTACTCATACTAGTTCTAGTAGTGTAGGGCCTCGTCCTATGACCCACTAATGTCAAGATTCTTCTAGGATTCTTTCATAATCCTTATTCACTTTATTTTTGGTGTTATTTTTAATTCTTATAACTTCTAGCTCTCTTAGTAGTTTGGTTGTCTCTTCATGCTTCTTTCACTCTTACTACTAGATTTTATGTGTCTCAACTATCAAATTTCTATTAACTTGGTTCAATATCACCATCATCGAAGCTTCATTCATCTAAAGCATCCAAGCTTGTCCTCAGTTGAGAAACCTTAAACTTCTTTCTATTGAAGACAGTTCCTTCCATCACACTTATCATTTGTTTATCCATATTTAATATAACATATCATGTGTTATTTATTTTATCAGTTTTATATTGTCTTTTTTATTAATACATCTCTTTTAGATGTCAGTAGAGGTGGGAAAACCAAAAGGGTTTCCAACTGTTGTAGGCCTCTACATTAAATCCCCAATATTTTCTTTGTATGTCTTGTGTATAGGTTTAAAGGAGATCAAAATAGATTTTGCTAGAGGCTTCAATAGTTCAACTTTTGTAAAGACATAAATCTTTCCTGTTCATTTTTGTATGATCTTATTCTAATTATCTTTACCATTCAAAAATGCATAATAGAAGTACATATCCAAAAAATGAAATCACATTTAGTACTCTTTGTTTGTATCTAGTTGTCCTTGTACCTTTTTGGTATGACCTTTGTGTGTCATTTGTACTTTTCAACTACGAGCCAAACTATTTTAACTTCCTAGGCTATAATGCTTAGGGAAGGAATGTTAAAATATTATGTAGCAAGATATAGTTATTATCTATGATTACCAAATAAAATGAGTTTTATTCCTTCCTTTCAATATCCCAAAAAATACAATAGCTAACCAATAACATATTTAGATAATTTAGAAATTTCAATATGAGATCTCACTGTGAATAGAGTCAATGTAATAACAATCTTAATGTAACTTATGGTGATTGCAAAAAAATAAATGATGTCTAATAATGTTAGAAATCCATTTCAAACTTGCAATTATACTTAAAAGGTATATCTAGTAATAACTCCAAGAGACAAACTACAATGATAACATGGCATGGACTATCATCTCATAACAGTGAAGTCCGCTTAAAATTCTATCAAATAATTACAAAGAGAAGCATTCTACAATATACACAAGACATAAAGTATCTTTTGAAATAAGATATCACTATCATATTATAAATTTATACACATGAAAACTAAATTACAACTAAGATATAATTAAAATCTAAAATTAGAAATTAACTAGGTTATCCCACAATACTGGGTTACACTTTTTTGCCAAACTTGGTATTGAAATCAATATTTTGCACTAGATCATCACTTTCAAACACTTATAGCATCTAAACTATTGAAAATTTGAATATACAACAAAATACTAATTTGTGAGATTTTTTATATATATTATAATTATAGTTAAAAAAATAAAAATAAGTTGTGCATAGTTTTGTCACACCAATATCTACTATATGGATATTTTTCCATAATTTTCGTAGCATATATTTTTCTCAGTTGATATTCTAATTTATAGAAATTATAATTTCAATAGAGGTATATTCCATTATTCATAATATTTTTTGTATGCATTTGAATAAAAGTAGTATGTTTGTGTTGAAATGATGATATCAACATCTACACAAATAATTTTTAAAATATTTTTACATTAAATTTCCTATTTCTTCATGCATGAATCAAAGCCCATAATTTTTGATAAAAAATATACTTTTACACACAAAAAGGTAAAGTAAAAGTAATTTTTGTTAGCATATGAATGGGTTTAGTGGAGACTCCATTGGAGGTAGGACTTAAGACTAAAAATTTCTATCCAAGTAGGTTTTATCTAAGATGGTTTGATCTAAGAATTTTCAATCAATTCATTATAATAAGACATATCAAGACTTAAATAATTATAGTTTCTAAAAAATATGTGATAACATGATTTCAACAAAAATCAGATTGTCCCCACGATTATATTGGTTATTAAAAATTACCTAAATTTTATATAAATTAATCTTGATGACTATTATGAAATTAATTAAGACCCTTTCCCCTATTAAAAAATGCTCACTATAGGTGAGGTCACTGTCAAGAAGGACTTACTACTATAAAGAAGAAGAATGAAAAAGGATATCAACCACTAAAGTACAACTATAGAAGAAGCCCTTTCCTTATTGTTGTTGGTGACTAACAATAATAGCACACATGCTTTGCTCACAACCCAATTTCATGCTTTTGCATAACCTTCCATAATATTTGATGGATCTTGTTTCAAATCAACTTACTAGAGTAATCTTTAAGAAACCCCCCTCTTAAAAAATATATAAAACATTGGCTAATCTTTCATTTTCTTGAAAAAAAATAAAAAATTCTATTGGTGAATCTCTCAATTTTTTTGAAAAGAAATGTACTCTTATTGGCAATTATTTTTGAATAATTATTTTTTTGTAGAAAATATTGGCGAATTTCAAACAATAAAAATAAATAAATTAATCACCATGGTGAATACTTCTATTTAAAATAAATAGAATTCTTATAGTTCAAATTATTATGCTTAATATGGAAATCTTTGATGGGTTTAAGGAATAGACTCTGTAATAATTACTTGCTACCATTTATTTAAAATATAATCTAATAACCTCATTGTATTGTGTGAGACAAATGTATTGATATTTTTAAATACTAACGGGGCCCAAAATATACCATTGAATTATATTGAGATGAACAATCCGAAAGAAATTTTAGCTGCCATAAGCATTACAAACCAAATAGTAACATTTTTACCTCATAGAATATAATGAGGATCACTAGATTATACTTTAAGTTAGTAATGGAAACTAAAATTTGGTGATATATTCCTACAGTAACTAATAATTATGATATATTATTGGAGAATTAATTTAAATTTCTACAATAACTTATAAAATTCTGGCGAATCATATCTAATAATGTATCAAATATTGTGGCAAATTTTTGAGTTCAAGTGTTTTATAAAATAAATTATTTTGCAATTTAAATATTTATTAATCAAAATTTTGTAAAAATGTGGCAATTTAGGTTGCTTAAATCTTGAATTATTAGCCAAATTTGGATTCTCAAATTTCCAAAATTAGCTAATTGGTGAATATTAGCCACTAAATATTACTATGCAACTTACCTCGATACAATTCTATCACTATCATCATTTTATTTATATTGATCTTTAAAATATGAAATTGCCAAGTTAGCCATCAAAACATAATTTAAAATAGGTCAAGACTAAACATTCCCATGGTGGGGAGGAATGAAAAGTGGACCATGCCACATACATCACCTTGACCAAAAAACATGTGATGCAAATGTTGTAATTATCAGAGCCCAAGAAAAAATAGCACATTTACTAACCAAATCTCTAGACGACATCAACATGACCTAATAGATAATATAAAAATGTAAGGAAATGAGTGAAGCAAAACCAAACTATCAAATACCATATTCAAAACAACAAAGAATTATAGACCATTGCCAGACACAAACATTACTAAATGCATCACACAAAAATATTTCATAAAGTACCAAACTTATAGAGAACTAGCCTCTGGACTATCAAATCCTCATAAATTACATTTGTAACATATTAGAAATACTAAGCATAAACCAACTACCAAAGCGGTATATTTCCATTAATGAAAACCATACTAAGACATCAACAACTTTGCAACAAAAATAGAAACCCCTTCAACATTTTTGTGGGTGGGGTCCCCTTATCCATTCATAATCTCTTGAAATTATCCCAGGAAGGAACCAAGTACACTATCTAGTACGCTACATATCAACTATTGGTGTCATGTTGGGGTTTTTCCCTTGATCACTTTTGGCCTACTGTAGTCTCACCTTTTCTTTCTCATGAGGATTTATTATATAAATCATATCATAAGTATAAGATTAGGGTGCTAATATTTAAATTAGTGCAGCCTATAACTCTTTTGGCCCCTCCCACATATAGTTCTTCCCCTTTTCCTACTCCTCATTCCTAGCATTCTTGATCTTCTTCTCTTTTTTTTTAGGAGTTAAAGACAAGTATGTTCCCCAAAGTAGACCTCCCCATCAGTCAAGAACCACATAGTCTCTAGTGGTATCTTTTATTCCTATAACTATACCTAGAATTGATAAGGAAAAGTCACCTGTATTCTAAAACTGTAAGGCCTTCCCTCCCTTCAAGCTTCTTATACATGGAAAGATTCATTTCCCTCCTTTTTATTGAAAGGATAAGTATCCATAATAGGTTCTCTCATCTCCTCTAGCAATTTTTTCTTAGCTTCTAAGGTTGCCCCCTATTCCTTTGACCACTCCTAAAGAAAAACAAGGAAATGGATTCATGGATGATCTTATAGAACTCCTATTATAGTATCATCTTTGACAACATTAATTGGGTCATATTTTTTGTTGATGATGATAATGATGACCCCTACTATGGAGAAATATGCTACCGAATCTTCTTAGGCTTCTTTTCCAAGTAAACATAAAAGTAAAAACCAACTTGTGTATGAGCATAAGTATCATTAATTGGTGAGGGATCTTGAACATGGGGCCACATGGATGATGATTAATTAGTTTCCACATCTACTCAATCTACATTTTTTTTTTATTCTACTAGACTACATGTGTTGAAACTCCATCTCCTTCAAAATGATCATTCATTTTTCTTCCTATTGCTCAACATGCTACTTGTCAAAATAACCTTAAATAGGTACAAGTCTTCATCTCTTTATCCTTAGAGCTCTGATCCTCATCATCTTTCTTTCAAATATCCCCCCATTTTCCTTTAACACATAAACATGCTTCATATATAGGTATTTTCCTTCCACCTAATTAATATCTAGATCTTCATCCCAACTTTCCCGGGGTCCCTAGGTCTACTAAAATTGATGCAAAATATTTAATTACACCAACAAAAAAAAATGTAATAACATGAGAGATAAAAAAAGCCATTCTAATTTATTGAATTCCACCACGAAAAAGAAATCTAACCAAATCTAATCAAGAAATGAATATAAGAAGTGAAAACCTAGAAGTATAAACATTGACTTATGTACAACACAAAAATAGGATCTAGAAACTAAATCGGAATTGAAATGTCATACACTAGATTCACCAAAATGTAATATAAGAAATAGGGCTTACTAGTTCTAATAGGTAAACTAAAAATCCTAGGCCTATCTCCTATATTGCATTGGAAGGAAGATGACCCACTAGGCTAAAGAAAGCTTAATTGTTGAGTGGGTGCAATGATCCTTCACTATAATTAAGGCTAATTGGACAAGTGTGATTAAGAAATACAAGATTTAGGGATAGCAAGGAAGAAAATATGTTTTTCTAAAGGCACATAATGACAGGGAGCTGAGAGACATATTATGTTACTATAAACAAAGTCCAAAAGTTGTACTCAACATGGAAATTAAATTTAATATTATTATAGTGGGACTATGTTGACCAGGTCAACTTGTTCTTGAGACTAAGTTGATTTGGTAAACTTGATCGATGCACTTTTTGATAATTTCAATTGCAAGCTGTAGTTGAGGTCCTATACTTTCTAGATCTAATCCTAAAATTGACACCACCTACTCTTGTACATAGAAAGAAAATATTTGGTAGAGAGGATTTTCCTTTAGTCAAACCATGGTTGATGAATCAACCTTAATATTAAAATGAAATGTTCTTGATAAGGAAAGCCTTTTGATGTAAAGTAGAAACTAGATCTAACATATGAATTGTACCTTATACCTTGATGGCGCAATGCATCTTTTAATGTAATCACAAAACTTCAAGGGGGCCAACACAAAATTGAAACCCTATCTAAAATCAAAAGACCATCCTCTGAGTTAAATTTGGACCCCATTTTCCATGTAAGAGGTGACTCCTAATGTAAGGGGAAACCTAAGTCACCCCCTACACTCCAACTCACCTCATATAGGACAAAAATGACCTAAATTTAGATTACGAGTTTATTTTGAGATGAGGATTTCAAAATTGTGCATGAAATTGATATATGATCAAGCATAAAAAGAAAGGAAGCCTTGGAGACTAAAATAGGGTCTTGCTTGTTGGGATTAAGGTGACTCAATCTTTGGAGTCCTAGAGTGATTTAATAAATATTTAAATGGTCCTTTATTTTTGTTTAGTTTTTAAATATTAATCTATATTTAATACTCCCAAAAGTGCATAGCCAAATGGTGGGGCTCAATAGAAATTGGATGTAATTAAGTTTGAGTAAAAATAAGGGTTGTGACCCATGTCACAAGGAAGGACCTTTTTAAGAAAAGTTTGAGAAGAACTTTCAAAAAGTTCCTCCCTTGTGACAAGAGGCAACATAGTTTGTTTCCTTTCTTGTGCATATTTTTGGGAAAAGGAAATTAGATGGGACCAAAGCTTTCACACAAGAAGATTTGGAGAAGGAAATATTAAAAAAATCTTGAGAAAGGTTTTCTAACATTTTGTATGCATTGGAAAATAATATTTGTATTAAAATATTATTTGTAAAAGTTTATTAGTTTTAACCGCTTTTCGTGTGCATTGTAAAACTATATAAATACAAAGTGATGAAGAAGGAAGGGAAGTATTGTTGAGAGTTGTTATGCTATCAGAATTATTTTAGAATTAAAATCATATATGCAAGAGCATAGACTCTACATATTGTTTGTAATAGTTTTACTGTAATACAATAAGATCTGTACTTTGGTGTGGTGGGTGTTTCTCAAGAAGGGTTTTCCCACATAAATTTGGTGTTATGGTTTTATTTATTTAAATCTAAAATTTTCATTTATGAGGTTTGCAAAAGAAATTTGCATTTACTCTCCATGGAGATTTACATTAGAAGCGTGTTTCAACACAATAGCTTCCTTTCATAGCAAAGGATCAAAATTGTAGGTGCTTAGAGTTTAGAATGCAGCATGAATTAAAATGATAACAATATTAAGAAGTCATCATGTGATAAGATTAATGCATCTACAAGTCAGCCACAAGAATAACCCTTAACTAAATGTGTAATATGTTAGATTTAAGTGCCCATCATTTTACACCAAAAGAGGAGAGAAATTATATTTTACCTAGTGTATTCTTAACTAGCCTCAAAAGTCATCCACACACTATCTCCAATGAGAGCACGTTGTAATACTTTGGTGCATCAATCCAAAAATCCATCCACCTAGTTGGCCAGTGACACCTCTATTTTATTACTTTTTGTCTAGTGAAACTTAGCCACCACAACCCTGAAATCTAAAATTACATGTGTAGACATACAAACATACCTCAATAGATATTACACGCATAACTTGTTGGGTACTTTTTTTCACCTAGTTGGCGAGTGACACCTCTATCACTTCTTACTTTTTGTCTATTGAAACTTAGCCACCACAACCCTGAAATCTAAAATTATGTATAGACATACAAACATACCTCAACGAATATTACACGCATAACTTGTTGGGTACATTTAAAAATTTATATTCAATTACAATAACATTAAATGAAAAAGAAAGAAAGAAAATGATCTACGATGCCCATTCCTATAACGATGGCTTGAAAACAGAGAAAATATTTATAGTTGTAGGTTTTTAGAGGACAAATAATAATTTACCGCAAACGTGTTGATGAATTGTTTAACGTCGCGCCGTTGTCTGTGGAAAGCAGGGCTTTGTATTCCCATTGCTAAACCTTGGCGTCTGGATTTACCTATTTTCTGTTCGTACATATTATTAATAAAAGCTTTCGTTGAATGGTAGAAACACGTATTCCTCGCCTTTGCACTATAAACATGGTATCCAAGATCAAAAGTCTAAAGGCTACTAACTCTTATGCTTTTCGTAATCATAGATATATTGTTCGAATAGGAGAAAACATAAAATGTATTGTTTTACCATTACAATTGGAAAAAATTCAAGCTTGTGGACACAAATCTTGACCTTCAAGTCACTCACTATGCTTAGAACGTCCAAAGATGTCCTCTTATTGCGGCCACTTTACATAAGATGCATGTGAAGGTTGAATATGTCTGTAGAAACATATAAAGCACTTCAATTCGGACAATGTCTGTGTGTCATAATGACTTTGTAAGACCGTCCTTTAAATGTTTCTGAATGCCATTGTAGGCGCGTCCAGCTCCTTTGCATTCACATTGCTAAAAGTTTTATATACCTACTCTCCATCTTTAAGCTTAATATGATATAAACCATTGAAAGAAAATGTGTTAGGTTGCTTTTTGTAGTACAATGCAGACTCAATTTTCTTTTGCCTTTGAAAACCAGTCAAGTAGGTGGACCCTCTTCGACAACTAAATCTTGTCTTTCCTCTCATTCGTGACACGTCGAAATATGTTGTCTTATTTACTTATTTGGTGAGCCCAAAAGTTTTATTCATCCATTTCACACATCCTACACAATAATGCTAGGATGTGTGAAAGAGGGTCCACCTATTGTTTAGCATTATTGTGTAGGATGTGTGGAATGGAGCTTTTTACAGCATTTGCCATCACCTGCCCGTGAATAAATACTCTGTGTCCTACCATATTTATTTATTAATAATTTATTAATTATTATTTTAAAATATTGAATTAATTATTCTATTTGAATTTTTAATTTGTATTAGTTATATTCATTTATATGGTTTTTGAGGACTCGTATTTTTTATTACACTTTCCTTTATTAACAAATTGACCATCATTTCACTCTAATATTTTTTATTTACATGAACTAGTCAAAAAAAAAAAATATTGATGGATATTTTTATTAGGGTTAATGTTATATTTGTCTCAATTTTATTTATCAAAAGTAGCACTTTATAATTAGGAATGTGTGTGATTAGAATCTCTGCAAACTATATTTATTAAGCTTGCGTACAAACTAGAACTTCATACATATAAATGGTTTGGGTAAGAATTAATCATTTAGAATTTGTTCATCTTCATTTGTAATTATTAAATGTACCATTTAGAAACAACTTTGTGGAGTTTGTTAGGCAAGATCCTCGTTTTCTCATAATTGACCTCCTAGATAGGTTGAATTGGCAGTTTGAGATAAATATATATTTTTTGATGAATAAAACTTTTCTATTAAATTATAATATTAAAGTACATATTCACAAAAAAAGTTAGGGGAAACGAGATCAACTTGTGAGAGTCAAATGACCCAAGGTCGAAAACATAGTACAATTCAACTATTCATAAAAAAAACTAAGGGGCAAAGCCCATAATAAGCCACCTTAGGCGGACAAAGTAGTGCCAACCAAGGGGGGAGGTATCTTGATTATCTTTTTCGCCCCATATATCATCAAGGCCAGGAGTCAGGTTCGGAGAGGACCACCTGTATTCATCATTCTCCTTCAGTTTGTCTTCTTCTTCCTCCCTCTTGGAGAGTGAAATAGCCAAGGCTCGACGAGGAAATATTGAAGACAAATAAATAATCAAGAAATACATTTAAAATCTTGATGTAAATAGATAATATAAAGTAGATGATCTTGGAATGGCAATATCATATAGGGAAAGCTCTAGATTGATTCTTTTACGCATTAAATGAATTTTGATTTATCTTAAATTTCAACTTGTAAGTGTCTTTTGAAATACTTCATGCTTAACGTTAATATATAATGACTAGTTGTAAGGAAGATGAGAAAATCCAACACTTTAATTTGAATTTATAAAGCTAAACCTACATATGAAATTAGTAGATTGAAGACTAGTTTTTGAATTAGAATTTATAAAGCTAAAGCTACATATGAAATTCGTATATTGAAGATCATTTTTTATCACTTGCAATAAGTATAGATAAGACCATATCAGTCCTTGGTTATCTACCATATTTCAATACAAATCATTCCACATGTGCACTTTTCATTATATAAAGCGTATATCTAAATCTATGTAAGCCCAAAAAAGGGGGAAAGACAAGATATAATATGTAATTTTTAACACTATATAGAGTAACATGTAGGATAATTAAAAATAAAAAGATTACATATTATAATAATGTGTCATAATTATCATAACAAGAAATTACAATGAAAACATCATCATCATGAGTTAATGCTTGAGATAAATTACAAACATCTTAGAGAGGATAAAGAATGAGAAAATGAAACTTTGATATTAGAGAGTTGGTCCTTCATATGATTTATAATGATCAACAAGATTTATGGGGCAATATTTGAGCCAGTGGTTTTGTTTTGACCATAGAAACTTCCTTGTATGTCACTCGTGCAGTTTGCTAATCCACTTTTCCTTGGCATTGTTCACTTAAAAAATATTCTAGATTATGTTTTTTGATTCATTATACTAGATAATATTTTGAATGTGAGAGAGCTCTGTGTTTATATTTTTCTCCAAATTATTTGTACTATGTATTATGTAATCAACAATGATTGAACTATACCCCAAATAAAATAAAACTTCAATAAATATAGCTTGAGTAATGTAATGTATGGTCCATCATCAAATGATAGATATGATAAGATAGAGAAAAGAATGATGGATCATGTGATGTATACTAGAAAATGCCCATGAAGAGAAAAATGTTCTAATATTATGTGATAGAAAGAAGAAAATAAATATTTTCATTCCATAAGATGATAAATTCTAAAAAATTATAGTTTCTAAACAATATGTGATAACATGATTTCAACAAAAATCAGATTGTCCCCAAGATTATATTGGTTATTAAAAATTACCTAAATTTTATATAAATTAATCTTGATGACTATTATGAAATTAATTAAGACCCTTTCCCCTCTTAAAAAATGCTCACTATAGGTGCGGTCACTATCAAGAAGGACTTACTACTATAAAGAAGAAGAATGAAAAAGGATATCAACCACTAAAGTACAACTATAGAAGAAGCCCTTTCCTTATTGTTGTTGGTGACTAACAATAATAGCACAAATGCTCTGCTCACAACCCAATTTCATGCTTTTGCATAACCTTCCATAATATTTGATGGATCTTGTTTCAAATCAACTTACTAGAGTAATCTTTAAGAAACTTCCCTCTTAAAAAATATATAAAACATTGGCTAATCTTTCATTTTCTTGAAAAAAAAAATTAATTTCTATTGGTGAATCTCTCAAATTTTTTGAAAACAAATGTACTCTTATTGGCGATTATTTTTGAATAATTTTTTTTTTGTAGAAAATATTGGCGAATCTCAAACAATAAAAATAAATAAATTAATCACCGTGGTGAATACTTCTATTTAAAAAAATAGAATTCTTATAGTTCAAATTATTATGCTTAATATGGAAATCTTTGATGGGTTTAAGGAATAGACTCTGTAATAATTACTTGCTACCATTTATTTAAAATATAATCTAATAACCTCATTGTATTGTGTGAGACAAATGTATTGATATTTTTAAATACTAATGGGGCAAAAAATATACCATTGAATTATATTGAGATGAACAATCTGAAAGAAATTTTAGCTCCCATAAGCATTACAAACCAAATAGTAACATTTTTACCTCATAGAATATAATGAGGATCACTAGATTATACTTTAAGTTAGTAATGGAAACTAAAATTTGGTGATATATTCCTACAGTAACTAATAATCAAGATATATTATTGGAGAATTAATTTAAATTTCTACAATAACTTATAAAATTCTGGCGAATCATATCTAATCATGTATCAAATATTGTGGCAAATTTTTGAGTTCAAGTGTTTTATAAAATAAATTATTTTGTGATTTAAATATTTATTAATCAAAATTTTGTAAAAATGTGGTGATTTAGGTTGCTTAAATCTTGAATTATTAGCCAAATTTGGATTCTCAAATTTCCAAAATTAGCCAATTGGCTAATATTAGCCACTAAATATTACTATGCAACTTACCTCGATACAATTCTGTCACTATCATCATTTTATTTATATTGATCTTTAAAATATGAAATTGCCAAGTTAGCCATCAAAACATAATTTAAAATAGGTCAAGACTAAACATTCCCATGGTGGGGAGGAATGAAAAGTGGACCATGCCACATACACCACCCCGACCAAAAAACATGTGATGCAAATGTTGTAATTATCAGAGCCCAAGAAAAAATAGCACATTTACTAACCAAATCTCTAGACGACATCAACATGACCTAATACATAATATAAAAATGTAAGGAAATGAGTGAAGCAAAACCAAACTGTCAAATACCATATTCAAAACAACAAAGAAATATAGACCATTTCCAGACACAAACATTATTAAATGCATCACACAAAAATATTTTATAAAGTACCAAACTTATAGAGAACTAGCCTCTGGACTATCAAATCCTCACAAATTACATTTGTAACATATTAGAAATACTAAGCACAAACCAACTACCACAGCAGTATATTTCCATTAATGAAAACCATACTAACACATCAACAACTTTGCAACAAAAATAGCAACCCCTTCAACATTTTTGTGGGTGGGGTCCCCTTATCCATTCATAATCTCTTGAAATTATCCCAGGAAGGAACCATGTACATTATCTAGTACGCTACGTATCAACTATTGGTGTCATGTTGGGGCTTTTCCCTTGATCACTTTTGGCCTATTGTAGTCTCACCTTTTCTTTCTCATGAGGATTTATTATATAAATCATATCATAAGTATAAGATTAGGGTACTAATATTTAAATTAGTGCAACCTATAACTCCTTTGGCCCCTCCTACATATAGTTCTTCCCCTTTTCCTACTCCTCATTCCTAGCATTCTTGATCTTCTTCTCTTTGTTTTTAGGAGTTAAAGACAAGTATGTTCCCCAAAGTAGACCTCCCCATCAGTCAAGAACCACATAGTCTCTAGTGGTATCTTTTATTCCTATAACTATACCTAGAATTGATAAGGAAAAGTCACCTGTATTCTAAAACTATAAGGCCTTCCCTCCCTTCAAGCTTCTTATACATGGAAAGATTCATTTCCCTCCTTTTTATTGAAAGGATAAGTATCCATAATAGGTTCTCTCATCTCCTCAAGAAAATTTTTCTTAGCTTATAAGGTTGCCCCCTATTCCTTTGACCACTCCTAAAGAAAAACAAGGAAATGGATTCATGGATGATCTTATAGAACTCCTATTATAGTTTCATCTCTGACAACATTGATTGGGCTTTATTTTTTGTTGATGATGATAATGATGACCCCTACTATGGAGAAATATGCAACCGAATCTTCTTAGGCTTCTTTTCCAAGTAAACATAAAAGTAAAAACCAACTTGTGTATGAGCATAAGTATCATTAATTGGTGAGGGATCTTGAACATGGGGCCACATTGATGATGGTTAATTAGTTTTCACATCTACTCAATCTACATTTGTTTTTTATTCTACTAGACTACGTGTGTTGAAACTCCATCTCCTTCAAAATGATCATTCATTTTTCTTCCTATTGCTCAATGTGCTACTTGTCAAAATAACCTTAAATAGGTACAATTCTTCATCTCTTTATCCTTAGAGCTCTGGTCCTAATCATCTTTCTTTCGAATATCCCCTCATTTTCCTTTAACACATAAACATGCTTCATATATAGGTATTTTCCTTCCACCTAATTAATATCTAGATCTTCATCCCAACTTTCCCGGGGTCCCTAGGTCTACTAAAATTGATGTAAAATATTTAATTACACCAACCAAAAAAAATGTAATAACATGAGAGATAAAAAAAGCCATTCTAATTTATTGAATTCCACTACGAAAAAGAAATCTAACCAAATCTGATCTAGAAATGAATATAAGAAGTAAAAACCTAGAAATATAAACATTGACTAATGTACAACACAAAAATAGGATCTAGAAACTAAATCGGAATTGAAATGTCATACACTAGATTCACCAAAATGTAATATAAGAAATAGGGCTCACTAGTTCTAATAGGTAAACTAAAAATCCTAGGCCTATCTCCTATATTGCATTGGAAGGAAGATGATCCACTAGGCTAAAGAAAGCTTAATTGTTGAGTGGGTACAATTATCCTTCACTCTACTTAAGGCTAATTGGACAAGTGTGATTAAGAAATACAAGATTTAGGGATAACAAGGAAGAAAATATGTTTTTCTAAAGGTACATAATGATAGGGAGCTGAGAGACATATTATGTTACTATAAACAAAGTCCAAAAGTTGTACTTAACATGGAAATTAAATTTAATCTTATTCTAGAGGGACTATGTTGACCAGGTCAACTTGTTCTTGAGACTAAGTTGATTTGGTAAACTTGATCGATGCACTTTTTGATAATTTCAATTGCAAACTGTAGTTGAGGTCCTATACTTTCTAGATCTAATCCTAAAATTGACACCACCTACTCTTGTACATAGAAAGAAAATATTTGGTAGAGAGGATTTTCCTTTAGTCAAACCATGGTTGATGAATCAACCTTAATATTAAAATTAAATGTTCTTGATAAGGAAAGCCTTTTGATGTAAAGTAGAAACTAGATCTAACATATGAATTGTACCTTATACCTTGATGGCACAATGCATCTTTTAATGTAATTACAAAACTTCAAGGTGGCCAACACAAAATTGAAACCCTATCTAAAATCAAAAGACCATCCTCTGAGTTAAATTTGGACCCCATTTTCCATGTAAGAGGTGACTCCTAATGTAAGGGGAAACCTAAGTCACCCCCTACACTGCAGCTCACCTCATATAGGACAAAAATGACCTAAATTTAGTTTACGAGTTTATTTTGAGATGAGGATTTCAAAATTGTGCATGAATTGATATATGATCAAGCATAAAAAGAAAGGAAGCCTTGGAGACTAAAATAGGGTCTTGCTTGTTGGGATTAAGGTGACTCAATCTTTGGAGTCCTAGAGTGATTTAATAAATATTTAAATGGTCCTTTATTTTTGTTTAGTTTTTAAATATTAATCTATATTTAATACTCCCAAAAGTACATAGCCAAATGGTGGGGCTCAATAGAAATTGGATGTAATTAAGTTTGAGTAAAAATAAGGGTTGTGACCCATGTCACAAGGAAGGACCTTTTTAAGAAAACTTTGAGAAGAACTTTCAAAAAGTTCCTCCCTTGCGACAAGAGGTAACATAGTTTGTTTCCTTTCTTGTGCATATTTTTGGGAAAAGGAAATTAGATGGGACCAAAGCTTTCACACAAGAAGATTTGGAGAAGGAAATATTAAAAAAATCTTGAGAAAGGTTTTCTAACATTTTGTATGCATTGGAAAATAATATTTGTATTAAAATATTATTTGTAAAAGTTTATTAGTTTTAACCGCTTTTCGTGTGCATTGTAAAACTATATAAATACAAAGTGATGAAGAAGGAAGGGAAGTATTGTTGAGAGTTGTTATGCTATCAGAATTATTTTAGAATTAAAATCATATATGCAAGAGCATAGACTCTACATATTGTTTGTAATAGTTTTACTGTAATACAATAAGATCTGTACATTGGTGTGGTGGGTGTTTCTCAAGAAGGGTTTTCCCACATAAATTTGGTGTTATGGTTTTATTTATTTAAATCTAAAATTTTCATTTATGAGGTTTGCAAAAGAAATTTGCATTTACTCTCCATGGAGATTTACATTAGAAGCGTGTTTCAACACAATAGCTTCCTTTCATAGCAAAGGATCAAAATTGTAGGTGCTTAGAGTTTAGAATGCAGCATGAATTAAAATGATAACAATATTAAGAAGTCATCATGTGATAAGATTAATGCATCTACAAGTCAGCCACAAGAATAACCCTTAACTAAATGTGTAATATGTTAGATTTAAGTGCCCATCATTTTACACCAAAAGAGGAGAGAAATTATATTTTACCTAGTGTATTCTTAACTAGCCTCAAAAGTCATCCACACACTATCTCTAACGAGAGCACGTTGTAATACTTTGGTGCATCAATCCAAAAATCCATCCACCTAGTTGGCCTGTGACACCTCTATTTTATTACTTTTTGTCTATTGAAACTTAGCCACCACAACCCTGAAATCTAAAATTACATGTGTAGACATACAAACATACTTCAATAGATATTACACGCATAACTTGTTGGGTACTTTTTTTCACCTAGTTGGCGAGTGACACCTCTATCACTTCTTACTTTTTGTCTATTGAAACTTAGCCACCACAACCCTGAAATCTAAAATTACGTGTAGACATACAAACATACCTCAACGAATATTACACGCATAACTTGTTGGGTACATTTAAAAATTTATATTCAATTACAATAACATTAAATGGAAAAGAAAGAAAGAAAATGATCTACGATGCCCATTCCTATAACGATGGCTTGAAATTAGAGAAAATATTTATAGTTGTAGGTTTTTAGAGGACAAATAATAATTTACCGCAAACGTGTTGATGAATTGTTTAACGTCGCGCCGTTGTCTGTGGAAAGCAGGGCTTTGTATTCCCATTGCTAAACCTTGGCGTCTGGATTTACCTATTTTCTGTTCGTACATATTATTAATAAAAGCTTTCGTTGAATGGTAGAAACACGTATTCCTCGCCTTTGCACTATAAACATGGTATCCAAGATCAAAAGTCTAAAGGCTACTAACTCTTATGCTTTTCGTAATCATAGATATATTGTTCGAATAGGAGAAAACATAAAATGTATTGTTTTACCATTACAATTGGAAAAAATTCAAGCTTGTGGACACAAATCTTGACCTTCAAGTCACTCACTATGCTTAGAACGTCCAAAGATGTCCTCTTATTGCGGCCACTTTACATAAGATGCATGTGAAGGTTGAATATGTCTGTAGAAACATATAAAGCACTTCAATTCGGACAATGTCTGTGTGTCATAATGACTTTGTAAGACCGTCCTTTAAATGTTTCTGAATGCCATTGTAGGCGCGTCCAGCTCCTTTGCATTCACATTGCTAAAAGTTTTATATACCTACTCTCCATCTTTAAGCTTAATATGATATAAACCATTGAAAGAAAATGTGTTAGGTTGCTTTTTGTAGTACAATGCAGACTCAATTTTCTTTTGCCTTTGAAAACCAGTCAAGTAGGTGGACCCTCTTCGACAACTAAATCTTGTCTTTCCTCTCATTCGTGACGCGTCGAAATATGTTGTCTTATTTACTTATTTGGTGAGCCCAAAAGTTTTATACATCCATTTCACACATCCTACACAATAATGCTAGGATGTGTGAAAGAGGGTCCACCTATTGTTTAGCATTATTGTGTAGGATGTGTGGAATGGAGCTTTTTACAGCATTTGCCATCACCTGCCCGTGAATAAATACTCTGTGTCCTACCATATTTATTTATTAATAATTTATTAATTATTATTTTAAAATATTGAATTAATTATTCTATTTGAATTTTTTATTTGTATTAGTTATATTCATTTATATGGTTTTTGAGGACTCGTATTTTTTATTACACTTTCCTTTATTAACAAATTGACCATCATTTCACTCTAATATTTTTTATTTACATGAACTAGTCAAAAAAAAAAATTTGATGGATATTTTTATTAGGGTTAATGTTATATTGGTCTCAATTTTATTTATCAAAAGTAGCACTTTATAATTAGGAATGTGTGTGATTAGAATCTCTGCAAACTATATTTATTAAGCTTGCCTACAAACTAGAACTTCATACATATAAATGGTTTGGGTAAGAATTAATCATTTAGAATTTGTTCATCTTCCTTTGTAATTATTAAATGTACCATTTAGAAACAACTTTGTGGAGTTTGTTAGGCAAGATCCTCATTTTCTCATAATTGACCTCCTAGATAGGTTGAATTGGCAGTTTGAGATAAATATATATTTTTTGATGAATACAACTTTTCTATTAAATTATAATATTAAAGTACATATTCACAAAAAAAGTCAGGGGAAACGAGATCAACCTGCGAGAGTCAAATGACCCAAGGTCGAAAACATAGTACAATTCAACTATTCATAAAAAAAACTAAGGGGCAAAGCCCATAATAAGCCACCTTAGGCGGACAAAGTAGTGCCAACCAAGGGGGGAGGTATCTTGATTATCTTTTTTGCCCCATATATCATCGAGGCCAGGAGTCAGGTTCGGAGAGGACCACCTGTATTCATCATTCTCCTTCTATTTGTCTTCTTCTTCCTCCCTCTTGGAGAGTGAAATAGCTAGGGCTAGACGAGGAAATATTGAAGACAAATAAATAATCAAGAAATACATTTAAAATCTTGATGTAAATAGATAATATAAAGTAGATGATCTTGGAATGGCAATATCATATAGGGAAAGCTCTAGATTGATTCTTTTACGCATTAAATGAATTTTGATTTATCTTAAATTTCAACTTGTAAGTGTCTTTTGAAAGA
The DNA here is from genome assembly GCA_027943335.1 of Chamaecyparis obtusa. NCBI lineage: Eukaryota > Viridiplantae > Streptophyta > Pinopsida > Cupressales > Cupressaceae > Chamaecyparis > Chamaecyparis obtusa. The sequence continues at coordinate 18,191 of BSBK01015065.1, read as the reverse complement.
CTTCATGCTTAACGTTAATATATAATGACTAGTTGTAAGGAAGATGAGAAAATCCAACACTTTAATTTGAATTTATAAAGCTAAACCTACATATGAAATTAGTAGATTGAAGACTAGTTTTTGAATTAGAATTTATAAAGCTAAAGCTACATATGAAATTCGTATATTGAAGATCATTTTTTATCACTTGCAATAAGTATAGATAAGACCATATCAGTCCTTGGTTATGTGCCATATTTCAATACAAATCATTCCACATGTGCACTTTTCATTATATAAAGCGTATATCTAAATCTATGTAAGCCCAAAAAAGGGGGAAAGACAAGATATAATATGTAAGTTTTAACACTATATAGAGTAACATGTAGGATAATTAAAAATAAAAAGATTACATATTATAATAATGTGTCATAATTATCATAACAAGAAATTACATTGAAAACATCATCATCATGAGTTAATGCTTGAGATAAATTACAAACATGTTAGAGAGGATAAAGAATGAGAAAATGAAAATTTGATATTAGAGAGTTGGTCCTTCATATGATTTATAATGATCAACAAGATTTATGGGGCAATATTTGAGCCAATGGTTTTGTTTTGACCATAGAAACTTCCTTGTATGTCACTTGTGCAGTTTGCTAATCCACTTTTCCTTGGCATTGTTCACTTAAAAAATATTCTAGATTATGTTTTTTGATTATTATACTAGATAATATTTTGAGTGTGAGAGAGCTCTATGTTTATTTTTTTCTCCAAATTATTTGTACTATGTATTATGTAATCAACAATGATTGAACTATACCCCAAATAAAATAAAACTTCAATAAATATAGCTTGAGTAATGTAATGTATGGTCCATCATCAAATGATAGACATGATAAGACAGAGAAAAGAATGATGGATCATGTGATGTATACTAGAAAATGCCCATGAAGAGAAAAATGTTCTAATATTATGTGATAGAAAGAAGAAAATAAATATTTTCATTCCATAAGATGATAAATTAACAAAGGGGATGGTTATTTATAGTGATAAAAATGCAATTATTTTGTACATGTAATTGTGATAAAAATCCCAACTCGATGATTTGTATTTAGGTAGTGAAACCTATAAAACAAATTTAATGTATAAAATAAAGAGAACCAAGTGACACAAAAGAGGATAATGGGATAAAATATAATTTAGGTTAGGAATGGTGATTGGATTGCAACTTCCTTGAATGAGTCTTTGACAAATCTAGTGTTAACTCATGAAACTGAAAGGTGTGCATGTGTAATTAGATATTTTACAAGCCATTCTAATGCAGTCAACGATGGAGGATCCAATTAAGAACTATCCAAACTTGTAGCCAAACCACAACACAGTGGAATTACACAATAGAAACACTAGATCTGAAAAAGAACTGAAATATTTATTCTTAAATTCACCGATTACATACAATGTGTTAGGCTGTAAGGCCTTCTCGATTATGGCCAAATACAAACAAGTAGTAAAACAAGATCCAGTTTGATTCCAGCTAGTCTAGTCTTGAAACAATCAGCAACTAATGGAAACACTAAGGTAGATTTGAACTTGTACTCAAAAGCCACCAAGAAATCTCCTTGTCTCCAAGCCTCAACCACTAGCTCTATTATCACAAACTATCAGAAATAAATCTAGTTTGCAAGATCTCGCCGGATCTTTTCCACAATTTCACTTCTATCTATCTTCCCCTGCCTTCCCTTAAACAACTACCCAAATACCCCTTTAAATACTAATCATCAACCACAAGGTGACTATATGAAATGATTAACTCTTACAAACAAATATTAAATGCAATACAAGTTGAATCTCAAATAGGCTTACAATTATTAAATTCAACATGTCAGCCTGTAACAACAACTACCAATAATAAATGCACCAAGTCGACCAAACAAATTTTCAAGAACACTAGTCGGTAGGACTATTTACTGAGCATCAGAGAAATAACCAAGCACCAGTGAACCAACCATGCCAAGCATCACCGAGCAATGCAGTTATCGCCGAGCACCAGGAGAATTGATGCCTTTAGCTACCGAGTGTTCTTCAGAGACCGAGCACCCCGGTAAACATTGTAACTGAGCAACCATACTCGAATACTGAGCAAATACTTCATCAACTAAGATAAAAATGACCAATCTACCTTTCAAAACAAACATATTTTTGGGTGATATAGGATTGCCAAGAATCCTACGATGTTCCTGCATCAGACACCCAAGGTAAAGAAGATATTCTCATAAGGAAATCAGGAACATCTTAAGGGAATCAGAATAGGTATGCCATATCTGTTCTTAACCCATATCTCCTCTTTTCCTTCATTCCAAGTTGTCTTCACTTCATCCATTGTCCCCTGCAGCAAGTTTTCCTACTTCCCATTTTTCTTATCTTTCTTATCTGCAATTGATAACAACCGAATTTGACCATCCCTTCTACTGTCGATCACATCAGTACCTTAGTAAATCCCATCCTCTCTGGACTCCTCAATCAACTCGGTATCATCAACATCTCTCTGTGTCATCAATATCATTATCTATAGTACTATTTCTATTAGAAAGACCATCTGCCTCTTAATCTCAACAAACTCTTCAGATATATCATTGTCCTTCTCTTTCAAACTAGACTTTGTAGGAATAGGTTCATAAACCCTGTGCTCCTGAGATTTGTCATAGTCACATGGACACCACCTAACAACTCCACATTCCTTAGTCCTTGTCTCATGTAAAGGTAACAACTTATGCCTAGATCGTTCATGCCTAACCACATAGGTGTTTGCACAAACATCAAACAAAACATTTCTATCAAATTTCCAAGGCCTCCCGAGCAATAGATGACAAGCATCCATAGGCAATACATCACACAATATTTCATCATGATAAGATCCAATCTGAAAATTAACCAAGCATTGTTCTTCAATCCTAACCTTATACACATCTTGTATCCAACTAATCTGATAAGGATTATGATGTTTCTTTCTTTCCAAATTCAATTTATTAACCATCTCTTCGGAAACAAATTTTTCAGAACTACCACCATCCACTATGACATTACATACCTTACCCTTGCACTTACATCTAGTTTTGAACAAATTTCTTCTTTGCACTAGTTCATGGACACGTGTAGCTAACCTCCTAGTGATAAGAAAATCACCTTTTTTTGCAACATTCACAATGTCTTCTTCAGTAGTTAGTGCAACTCTTCTCTTAGGACATTGAAAACTTCTATGACCATCTTCACCACATTGATAACAAGTACCAGCGAACTTAATTTTCCACCTTCCTCTCTATCCAGTATTGAAATTCTTAGTGACTTGAGCACTACCAGATCCTACATCAATCCTCTTAGGATTCTCTACCACATTACTTTCAGCAACTGTTTCACTAGTCTTACCACATTTATTCCCATTGTTTTGTCTTCATTCAAACTTCTTGTTCATCTTCTCTTCAATCTTTAATTCCATCTGATAAGCATCTCCTATTGTTGTCATCCGAACAGTAAGTAACTCTTCTTGAATACTAGGTCTCAAACCATGAACATACCTAGCAACCTTCTCTTTATCAGCTTTAGAATGACCAGTCCTAATCAGGATTTTCTAAAACTCCTTACTATACTCCTATACTGATTTGTTGGTCTACTTCAAGGCTTGCATCTTCTTAAACATGTCTAACTCATAATCCACTAGAATGAATTGCTTTTCAACTTGTCAACCATTTAGTTCCATCTAGTGATCTTTTCATTTCCTCTCCTACTTCTTTCCAACTGAACTTCTCTCCACCAAATATTTGCATGACCCTTCAGTTTAGTCTTTGCAAATCTAAGTCTATAAGGATCTTCTATTTCTTCATACTCAAAGTACTCATCTATCTCATTGATCCAATCAATCAACTCTTTAGGCCTAAGGCTTCCAGAAAATGTAGAAACTTCAATCTTAGGTCTTTTCCTAATTTTAGACATGGCCTTCAGGATTCTATTTTCTTCTGGATCCCTAGCTTCTTCTATAGCTTCCTCAAAATGATCTTCTTCCTCAAATTCATTATCACTATCTTCTTTCAGTGTAGTCGTTTTTCTCAATTCCTCTTGTAGATCTTGCACTTGTTTTTGCAAAGCTCTAAAATCATCAAGACTTAATTCTCTAGTAGGTTCTTCCTCTGAGATCTCACGAGCTCTCCTTGGAGGCATCTTCAATCCAAGGTCTTGGTGTAAACTACCTCTCCTTTGGTGATCTATTCACACATTCAAGATCAACTCGCTCTGATACTACTTAATGTATTCAAGGATGAAGGATCCAATTAAGGACTGTCCAAACTTGTAGCCAAACCACAACATGGCAGAATTACACAACAATAAAACTAGATCTAAAAGAGAACTGAAATCTTTATTCATAAATTCACTGATTACATGCAATGTGCCGGGCTGTAAGGCCTTCCTGGTTATGGCCAAATACAAACTAGTAAAACAAGATCTGGTCTGATTCCAGCTAGTCGAGTCCTGAAACAATCAGCAACTAATGGAAACACTAAGGTAGATCTAAAATTTTTCTCACAAGCTACCAAGCAATCTCCTTGTCTCCAAGCCTTAATCACTAGCTCCATTATCACAAACTATCAGAAATCAATTTGGTCTGCAAGATCTCACAGGATCTTTTCCACAACTTAACTTCTATCTGTCTCCCCCCGCCTTTCCTTAAACAACTACCCAAACACCCCTTTGAATGCTAATCATCAGCCATAAGTCGACTGGATGAAATGATTAACTCTTAAAAAAAAATATTAAATGCAATACAAGTCGACTCTCAAATAGCCTTACAATTATTAAATTTAACATATCAGCCTTTAACAATAGCTACCTATAATAAATGCACCAAGTTGGCCAAGTAAATCTTCAAGAACACCAGTCGGTAGGACCGTTTACTGAGCAGTAGAGAAATAATCAAGCACTAGTGAACCGACCACCCCAAGCATCACCAAGCAACGTAGTTATCACCAAGCACCAGGAGAACCAACGCCTTCAGCTACCGAGCGTTCTTGAGAGATTGAGCACCCCGGTAAACACTATAACCGAGCAACCATACTCCAAGACTGAGCAAATACTTCACCAACAAAGATGAAAACTACCAATCTTCCTTTCAAAACAAACATATTTTTGGGTGATACAGTCCACTGCCAAGATTCCTAGGATGCTTCTGCATCACACTCCACATATACATTTAGCACTGTTTGAAAGTTTGTATGAGACCAACTAATCATCAAATGGAGGAAAATATTCCAATAAAATTCATGAAAATAACTAATTATTCATCAATTTAATAGTTTCATTTCCAAATATATAAATAACATATATTATTATTTGGGTAGGTATATCACTTTATGAGCTTTAGTTGTAATTTTTTGGGGTTTTTAATACAAACAATTGAAGATCAAAAGTCTAAAAAACTATGCAACGCCCATGTTTTAGTTTCTAACTATGCATTTTTCTTTTTGATTGCAAATCTATGTGAAAGATCTAAAATCACAATCAATACTAATTGTTAAGTTTGAAACTTTGGGATGCCATGGTAACTTTATAATAATTTATATATAACAAGAAATGTTTAAAATTCTAGGAAAATAATTAAAGCAAGGTTTTAGGGTTCAAAGGTAAAAAAAAGATTTCTAGGTAAACTAGTGAACTCCATGCTAGTGTAATTATTTAATTTAATTTACACCTAGGCATATTAAGCCTACTTAGTCATACATTTTCATTCGACACTTGTCTACACATGTTTTCTTTATTTAGGAGTTGTTTATAGAGTTGTCTGGATAGGTGTCAATTCCATTTCGACACCTCATCCTAGGTTCGTGACATGTAACTCACCAATGCTCATTGAGTGTTAGGTTTGACTTCTAATTAGACCCAATCACTTGTGATATATGTACTATTCTTCTCCTTTGATTCATTAATCTATAGAATGATGACTATGCTCTCATTTTGTTATTGTGTTTCATTTTAATCTCTTAGATCTTGTCGATTATTTCACGGTATCAGAGAAGATAGAGATTTTTTGAAACCTATTTTTGTAATTTGAAAGTTGTGTGTGTGCAGGTTGTAGTGCTCATCGCACAAAATGACCCTTTCTCTTTGGTACGTGTGCATATTAGGGGTGTGGACTTTTAAATTAAACCTTTTCTCAAATGCATCAGATCATTTCTCAACCCTTAATGGAAACAACTAGTACAAGAAGGCGAAATTATTTAAGGTAATGAGTGGTAATTCGATAGCACTAGGAAGATAAAATGCATCAAAATCCCTAGAAATGTGCCTTTTCTACACTTATTAGACCTGTGTGCTCTCATTATTGTTATGTTAGGTCTATCACCTACCTAGATTGTGTCTATAAGTTAGAAGAAGAATATTTTACTTTATTCTCATGCATTTTTAAAAAATCAGTAGAACTCATATAACATTGATGATTGTTCAACCACTTTAATTAGTGAATCTTATCTTGTCCATACATTTTCATATATTTTTTCACAATTTTACCTTCTTTCATCAAATCTTTTTTTAAAAGCAAACGACGAGTAGCCTGAATATATTAATTATAATATAGTGATTACATAATTATAAAGGAGAGAAGGCTCTTAAAAGCCAAATAAGCACTAAAAGATAATGTTGTAAATGACCAAAATTCTAATCCCACCCATCCTATTTGAACCGAACAAAATTTGGTTCTTCCATTTGGTTTGTAGGGACTCTCTTCCCAGATATTACAATGGAATCAATTTCCAGCAAAAATCATGTCAAAGAATGTAATCACCATGACGGACTTCAGAAACCAAAATCCCTGAAACTGCGTGCAATATTACCACAGTTTGGAGTCGAATAACTTTAGAACCTTGTTCATCAGTAAATCCAATTTTCACAGAAATTGTGAGGTAGCAGGTACCTTAGCGCCCATCCAAATGCAGAACGGTATCTTCGAGCAAAAATGATGCAAAATCTTGACATTAACTTGTTTTACTTCTCCATAGCGATAGGGTGGGCAACATATTCTTCATCCACCGGTTCATTGAGTGCGCCAAATACAGATTCTATAGCCACAGGTGAAGAACTTTTGCACCAAATCTTTGATGTAGTCACAAACAATGTTGTTCTGTCCAGGATCCTGGTGTTTGCAAATCAGATTCATGCTTTGAAGACATGTCAAGGTTTTGTAGGCTAAAATCCATGGTTTCATCCTCTTTCTCTTTCTCTTTTAATTTTTCTTTGATTAAAAGTATATTTTATGCTCATTCTAAAGAGTTTTTCCCTTTAGTTCCGCATAAGGACTTACATGATTACATCCCTTCTATTATACCTTGACTCCACACCTTTAAGTTAATGAAAACTATCACATTTTTCCTTTTGTCATCTCTCTTTTACTCTGTAAATTATCTTCACTTCACATAAAATCACATGCTCTATCATTTCTTAACTTGTGTCATGTTTTAATTTCTCTATAAGGGTTGATTGTGGTATCAAATCATCTCAATTAGTATTCATTAGATCCTAATCTTCATGTGTTCTTTCATAAAGTAGTATAACAAAAGATAATGTAAGCCTTCTAACAATTTTGATTGATCTTTTGTGTTATAATTTCTAGGAAGGATCATCCTAATCTAGGTACATCACTTCTTTACATTTTTATAGTCTTTTTCTCCCCCTTTTCTTTGGAAGGTTGATAGGATATGCTAGTATTAGATTTTCTCAATACTTTGTTGGTCTATTATTTACATTTTGATTAGGTATGTAACCAATAATTAATCTCAAACTTTGGATTCATTCACCAAGAACTCACATTTTAAAGCACTCCCATACTTCATTAATTTGTTGGGTTTAATATCTAATATTAGGGTGCAATTAAAAGTGACAAAAATACTCATAACAACATCTGGCTATTATTATTATTGTTGTTGTTGTTGTTGTTGTTGTTGTTGTTGTTGTTGTTGTTGTTATTATTACACAATTTGTAGGTTTGATCTTAAAACAATATTCCCTTTTGACATAGTAGTGTAGATGAGGAAAACCAAATGATTGTAAAGGGTTGTCAAACTCCTTGAGGACTTGATACCCTTCTATCCAATTGGAGCAACCTTTGGGGTGCTACAACTTTAAAGTTCACTTGCTAGAAGGATGATACAAGCATGTGCGTAACTAATGTAAATTAACAAGTAAAAATATATTGATTACAAAAGGTGAATGCATAGGTTAGGAGGACCTTCTGAAAAACTCCAAATGCTCTCTACCTAGTATGAATGCATAGGTCAAGAATGACAACATGGCATGTGAACATCTAGTATGGAAAGAGTATAGAAATTTGTATAGAGAGTGCCAAACAACATATGTATCATTATGTATGCTAAATGCTACAAAATGAGATAAAAGAGAAGATACCAAATAACATAACTAACATGAAAGAAAAAAACAAGAGAAAGGAGAGAAATGATTGCAAATCGTCTAGTCATGAAGCCTCTAGCACATTGCATGCTCTCTTTTTTATAGCTACACACATATGATGAAGATTTTTTTTTTTGCACTGAGTGTGATTAGAGGTTTACCATGACCAAACCTCCATAATGTTCTTTCCACCTCCATAGACAATCAAATAGATATATATTGATATAATAGATAAATATACATAGAGATATAAATTGATAATTGTAAAATAATAGAGATGCTAAGTACAAGACAATGAAAACAAGATAAACCATAAAGGAAAAACTTGTCTCCAATATCAAAAACTAAGAACTTGTTGGAGTGAAGGATAACATAATCTTCCCAAGTTCGAAGAGCTCCATTGACAGAAATAACAGAGAAGTAATTGTTGTGAATAATATGGTAAATGAACAAAAAATTATAAGTTGTGAGAGATTGAGAGAGTAAATAATGAATGAATTATGTCAATAATGTTTTAAAATGGTGACATATGGAGGGTTGAACATTGTCTCGACATTAGTGCAAGCCTATAGGGGTGTTATACTACCAGAAATGAGATAGTGTATTGCTCCAATGACTAAATCAATCACACATATTTGCAAGACAAATGTGCAATGCATGTGTCCATGAATGATATGGGTTAGAAGGCCAAGAAAATAGAATGAAAGTTGGCAAAACAGGTTGACAAAAGATGGAGAGGTGATAGTGTCTTAGAATTGGCTAATGTGAATGCCTTTGCAACAAGTGCAATTTACAATTTTACAAATAGCATTAATATAGTATTTATAAATACCACTACTTTATCAGATATAAAAGGTGGCAAAATTAACGTTGAATAGGTGAAACATAAGGCTAAATTTTGTTGGACTCACAGTACAACTTAATCTTAATTTCGTGACCAACAAGCATTTGCAAATTAATCTTATATTAGTAAACACATTTATACATAAAATAAATAAAAAATCGTAACTAAAAAAAAAAACTATTTCACAATTTATTATTGAGATGATTCTAATACTTATCTAATTACTATTTACATTAATCTTTAAATATTTCTCTATTTTTATCTATACATAATATTGAGATTTTAAATTTTTACTAATTATTAAAATTAATTATTTTTCAATATTAATTATAATTATCTATATCCATTTGTACTAAACCAAACAAGATGAGAATGACCTAGATGCTTGTCATGTAGATAAGGTCTCAGATCTGAGTCACATACCTAAATACCTTTGGATTTCCTACTTTCTCAATAAGCTAAAACAAAAAATTATTACATCTTAAAAATTAAGAAGCACAAAATTGAGATATACAACGAATGAATCCTCTCCCATAAAAAATCGAAGTGTGCTTAACCATGTCTAGAAAGGTTGTGTGAACCCCAAAATTCTCTTTGAACCAAGGAAATCATATCGATTCAACATGTGAAAGCTGAAGGCAAGAATTCAGAATATAAGGAAGTCTATTAAATGTTTTATAAACGCTTTCGTGGGCGGATCCAACCTTTTTGCATGTTCACATGGCCAAACGTTCACTGTCCCTTCCCTTTAGTTTCCGCGGTTTGCTTCCACACGTGATACGTCTTTATCTTTCTCAAAAGCAGACCCTAACGCCACATCCGAACTCTTAAAATATGTCGAATACTGGGTTTTTGTTCACCTCAAAAATTATTTTCAACTCCTTAATTGATGTCTGATCGGGACAATAAATCTATTGTATACGCGTACGTGAAAACAAGTCAAATTTGCGGGGCCATCTTCGACACGCAAATCATGACTTTACTGTCGTGAAAACAAGTCACAATTAATGACTTATTTGTTATGGACCGAAAGTTATCAGATGTAGACGTTGAGCATCAACATGAAGAACGTGTGAACCAGAACCTTCTACTCCCCTTGCCTTCGCCTCCTTGTGTATAAATACTCTTCAGTCCTTGCACCATTTCAACTCACAACCAGCAGTGGCAATGGCTCTTCATCATTCCCTTTTATTCATAGTCCTCTTGGCATTTGTCTCATTGTGTTCATCAGAGGGTCCATTCCCTCCTTCCCACCACAATGAAAAACCCCCACCAGAAGTTCATCCTCCTACACTTCCCCCACCACTTGACAAACCAGACCCACATCATCCTACACCTCTTCTTCCCAAGCCACCAGTTGAAAACAAACCTCCCATGAATGATGGTCACCCTCCTCCACTTCCCAAACCAGAACCAGAACCACACCACCCTTCTCCTTTTATGCCCAAGCCACCTCCCCTTGAAAAGCCACCAGTTGAAAACAAACCTCCCATGGAAGATGGACACCCTCCTCCACTTCCAAAACCAGAGCCACACCATCCTTCTCCCTTTATGCCTAAGCCACCTCCCCTTCACAAGCCTCCATTTGAGAAGAAGCCTCTCATGAAAGATGGCCACTTTTCTTCTCCCCCTAATGTTCATCAATCTCCTCCCCTTCCCAAAGGTAAACCACCACTCATTCCTAAGCCTCCTCCAATGCATGGCAAGGTGCCTCCCCACCCAATTTCTTCCTCCCATGAAAAGCCCCTTCCTCCATTTCACAAGCCAAGCTCACCACATCCCCCCTTCACCAAATTTCCTCCCAAGCCACTAGTAAAGCCCCCACCAATGCATAAGTCTTCTCCACCTCATCCTACTCATTAGATGTTTTGTAAGTTCACAATTCTATGTTTACTCACTTTAAATTTCCATCTCCTGCATATGTATTTAATCTTACAAACTTTAGCTAGAACGCATATTTAATTAAATTTTCTTTTTGTTCTTGTTGCAGATATATAGGACTATAAGTAAAGGAGAGGTGGTTTTAATTCTACACATCCATAGCAGTATTACCTACTACATGTTGGTTTAGCCGATAATGGGAGACATGAATTCCTTACTCAGAGTTCGTTGTTATCGGTGAATTGTATAAGCCTCGGCTTCTCTATGCATTATCGCATTGTCATGTTATAAATAGTCATATATTATAATAATGAATCGTTTTAGATGAATATTGTGTTAGAATGCTGATGAGTGATTCCCACATTGTTAACAAATTGTCAAATACCTGATCAGTTTTACATTTGTTGTTTAAATTTGAGTTCTGACGAGGACCAAATGTCACATAATGTGATTCTCAATTCGGGACTTGAAATCGTTGCATCTGGGGATTTAAATAACTTTCACGGCTCACTGTTGTAGATTTAAATTGCCAGTCATTTACTTGCCGTCAATCTATTTCAGCTTTTCGTCTTAGAGAAAATTGATAGAGTGTATTGTGACAGCGTTTGTTTTATGTATTTCCAAACATTTTTAATCCGAGGAAACGTGATTGCATTTGTAACAAAGTCTGAACAGCGCTATGACTCGTAAACTGTTTTCGGAGGTAAAAGGAAATTATTGTTAAATGTTTATCACTAAACTATTGCGTTTCTACAAATTATTATGCGAGAGATGTCGATAATTTATTTTCAGCCATCCGAAGTATCATGCACTTTTTGTCCTAAAGTAGTTTCTTGAAGTTATTATCGTGTACTTCTGTCTCCTTAATTTTGTCTTCTTCTTATTGGAAATTAAACTTGTCTTCTTCTTAAACGCTTCTTATTCTTGTTATGTCTTTATGAAAGACTGATTAACAGTGCAAGACGATTGAAAGCTTGCTCGATATTAGATTTCGCAATTACGGTTTTCTCTACTCACCATTTTCCGGCGTTGTTTTCCCGTGTACATTTCTATGTACACGGGAAAACAACGCATTTACGCCACTTCATTAATTAATTCATATATACTTTTTTCATAAATAAATGCAATCATACTGATTGCTTTTATCTAGACATGCCTTAATTCAAGGGTACATGTTATGCAACGTCTAAATCGTAAACTAAAACGTATTTCATACCAAGGGGACACTTAGTCTTTTTTTCAAACTTTTTGAAACTTCTCTTATATGTTTTACGTTTTAGTTTATGATTTAGCTAATATCCACATGCTAAGCTCTCTACAGAATACATAACAATCTAGACATGCCATAATTCAAGGGCACATGCTATACAACGTCTAAATTGTAAACTAAAATGTATTTCTTACCAAGGGGGACACTTAGTCTTTTTTTCAAACTTTTTGAAACTTCTCGTATATGTTTTATGTTTTAGTTTATGATTTAGCTAATATCCACATGCTAAGCTCTCTTATTTTTTTTAGACTCACGAAAACAGTCTAAATTTTTTGTGTTTTTCGACCACAAATTAGGCAGATCATAAAGAACAGCTGTTGAAAATTTCGCAAAAATCTTTTGTGTTTTCTAATTTTTGAAATTTGGTCAATAGTACATTTTGTAAGGAGCTTAACCATATCCTAATTCAAAGAGCCCTATGATACAACGCATAAGATAATTTAAATAAATAAATATATATATTTTTAAATCTACACTAATTTTGACCTTTTAAATGTAACTTTAATAAATGAAAAGAACTAATAGATTTTCTTGTCCACATATTTTAAATTTATTATAAAAAATAAATTTTTAAATATTATTTTAAAGATTTTTTATTATATGATGTATTTGATTACCTTTTATATCAATTATTTGATTATATATTTAGTTTATATAGCATTTATATTATTATTTTAGTTAATATTATAGATTATAAAATTATATATTTAAATATATATTAAATTTACATAAAACATAAGATATAATTAATATATAATAGTTACATATTTTACATACTAAATAATTTAAATTAATCATAAAAATTTAATTGTATTATAATTATAATTTATATTATAAAATTATTTAATCTTTTTAAATAATTATATTAATTATTAAACACAATATAATTATAATAAATTGTTTAATAAATGAAATATTGAGGAAACATATAAATCAATAAATAAAGCATAATTATTCTTAGATTTAGGGTTTTATAAGTTTATATGGCAATTTTCAGCCTTCATCAAGAAATAAACTAGAGGCTTCCCTAAAGATTGTAAGCATAACATGAGTCAGGTGGTTATGAGGTTTGAATATATTTTTTATTTAGAGGTTTTGTTTAAGTCATTTTTTGAACAATATAAGGATATTTATAGTTAATTCAAGTTAAACTATCACTTCTCCATTGATACCTTTGTCTTAGAAATAACATTTGCTAAATGGTCTACCAATTGACCTCATATATTGTACAACTTATGCAAAAAATACACTATTTTATTTCCTAATTGACCTTCCACACCTCCTCTACATTCCAATTCCACACCAAGGTAGAATTACTAGTTTAAGCTAGTCTCATATTCTATTTCACAACATCATTCATGATAGGATTCATGTACTTGTACTTCAAAAAGTAATCATGAGAAATCACTTCAATTGCTAAGACAACTAATAAATGGCTTAATTCATAAAGTTAAATAGAATTCATCATATATTTAATTCATTAATCCTGTAAAGAGAATTGATGAGACATTCATAGATTATATAAATAATAATAATAATTATTATTTCCTTAATCATCGTACTGAATTATTCACATATACTTATAATATCATACTCTAGTTATCATCCATTAATGGGATCAAAACCAATATAATAAAAATAGAAAGAATATAAAATAGTATTGTCTTTTACGTTACCCTAAGTTTTGTAATGTTTTTTAGTTTTTTTGCATTTAAATTTAAGTCTCAATATAATTTTGATGGGGCCAAAAGTACAATTGGTCCTTTCTATTATGATCTATGAGATATAGTGACATTTGAATAAAACTTGGGCTTTACATTTATCTTTTTATAGACATGAATAAAAAATTTGTTTGAAATTTAAAAAAAAGATTTAGATATATGGGAGCTTACATGATATTAATGTATGACTTATTCAAATGTAAAATTTCATATGAATTAAATAATATAACATTTATTGGTCAAAAGTAATTTATTACTTCCAATTTCAATGTATTCTTCCTCTTGGATATGTATTTAAATTAAATTAATAATAAAAAATATTAAGTTTGAATTGATTAAGACTATTGTAGGTTTTAAGACTAGATTTTATGATTGTGAGATTAGCAAGAAAAAAGTTTAGGATAATAGTTTTAGACACTCGGTTCCCTTACTTTGATTTGGGTTTAGATTTTTAGACATGAAATTTTAGGAAATGGACCTCCCAATATTTCTATGAATAGTTTTAATAAATAAGCTGGGAAAAAGCTTTGACACCTAGTGTTACTTGATAAAAAAATAGAAATATAATACAAACATTATACTTAGTTGCACAAATACAATACAAAGAGACTACTAGGAAAAACAAAAAATTGAGGTCGTGCAAGATCAAGAACCAAATGCTTAGAATATGTAGTATAGTGTTTATGGAGGATAATCAAAGAATTCCACAAGTCTGAACCACAAAGTTCAATCTTTCATTCCACATCTCCAAAGTAGAATCCATGTGTTTTTCATCCCTTAAAGATCTTTCTCATCTCCTTATTTGTATAATGATGTGTCTTATCTAGTCTTTATTTCTTCCTATCAACATCCTACTAAAAATAAGTCATGAAAGATATAAAAAAATCCATGAGATTCTTAGAAACAAGAACCAACAAGTTTAAAAAATTTCCTTGGCAGTAGAAATCATGTTGTCCAAATAGAAAATATTTTAAACCATACTACTCTACTTTTTGTTGAGAGTGATATTTAACCTCCTCTCTAATGTTACTGACATTCTCGATACTATGAATGGATTATAAGGTTAGGATAGATTCTAACACTAAGTTACCTTTATATTGTCACCTCCTTGAGTTATTGACAAAATAAGTCAAAAATATTCATGGGAGAAGTCTTTAGGGCTTTGGTAATTAAGGTCCAACTCATCTCCGTCAATGTCTTTGCTAGAATCTAGAATAACCTAGATTGTCCTACAATAGTTGGTTACACCTTTTTTCCACTTTTACACTAAAATAAACATTCTAAAAAAAGATTTACATTTAGACACCTATTGCTACTAAACCATTAGAAATGATGTAAACCAATGTCTTTTAGAATTTTGTTTGTAGATTCTAAATATATATTTTTGACTTTTTTTGCAATTGATTTGTATTCATTTTTTGATCTCCTCTTAAAACTAAATTTTAATAAATGGCAATATTTTTAAAGAGTAACATTCACTTACTCCTACATATCATTTCTTCTCTTAGTTTACTATTTGTCCATAAGTATTAAACATAGGAGTTG
>BSBK01015064.1:0-42171 GCA_027943335.1 Chamaecyparis obtusa | reverse complement strand
ATTTTATATGTTATACACATATATTTATGTGTAATCTTTTCTTTATCCAACTCTCATTCTAATTTTTGTACTCTTTCCATGAATTGTGTTGTTTAAGGTTCTGTAGAGCATGTATGCTCATCATGTGTGGATGTATTAGGAGAGGAAGGATAATCTAGTATAGGGGAAATTGAAATCTCTTTTGAAACTAAGGGTATAGGGAGGATGCAGATGGGGACTGTAATAGTGCTTTAGATGATGTAATTGGTTGAGAGCCCTACTCATAGTGCATCCACTTCTTTTCTTGGATTTTATAGGCCTCTACCCTACACTTGATAATCAATTCTATAATTTTAAATCTTTTCTTAATTATTTTCCACAACTGCCTTATTGAATTCAATAGCACTAAGATTAAGGTACGCCACTTCTATTGCAAAGGTGTCTGCTACCCTTTTAATCACAAGTCCTCCTCTAAGACTAGGAGTAAGAGTACTATCCTTACTCCTTTCTCCTCCTTGAGTCAATGACCATATAGCTAAAGCAACATGATCCTTACTGAAATATGCTCCTCTAGATGTCTTCTTGACCTCTTCCTTAGATTAGTACACAAGATCCTTTTCCTTTCTAATGGCGTGGAAAGAAAAAACATTAGAAATATCCCATTCAAGTAATATCAAAACCCCTACCTTTTCAATCATTTTTCTTCCTTCATCAGTAGTGATTACTTGGATTTGCTGGTTAATGGTATTTTTCACCTCATCTTCAATTATGCCATTGTCCTTGTTTGGCTCTACCACTTGTTGCTCTTCAACTCTTTTTCTGAATACCCCCAACTTGGTGCTACAAACAAATTGTACGAAAGGCCCCTCTTTTAGAAAAGCATCATCTACTAAATACTTATCACAAGAAACTCTACTTCCCTTGTCTACCACTCTGCCCTGCACTTCATCAGCACTGATATTTCATTCTAGGGGAGGAGGCAAAGTAAGTGTACTGGATTGGACCTCTTCTTCTATGATAATTACAATCCCCTGTTCCTACATTTCAAGCAATTGGTCAATGACCATCTTCTCTTGAGAGTCTAAAGGCATGGCCTTTGCGGATGCAACTGGGGAATTAGAAAATACATCTTTATCAAGAGAATCATCTATATTGATAACTTGAACATGCGTCTTCTTTATTGATGTTGAGGGAATTGCAGAAACATCTTGCATTTTCCTTTTTCCTCTTACATCTAGTTCAAAAGACTAAATAATTTCATCATCCACTTTTTCATCATTCAAAGGATAGGTGGTGTGGGATTCACTACCTTGTTGTGATGCATCATGCTAACCTCTGCTGTGTATTTCCTCCCTCAAATGCTTTCTTGCTAACTTGGTAAAATCATATGTTGGACCTAGTGCAAATGAAGGTATTTCTTTTAGGACCTTGCCTTCCTTGAGAGTAGTACTCTGAGATGGTTTATTTGGTAGTACTAACTTATAGATAAATCCTTCTTCAACCTGGATCTTTTCTTTTCTCAATAGAGACCATCCCTTTTGAATTTATTTCTCCTCAAAGAAATTTTTCTTCACCCACAATTAAGACATCCTTCTGACATATATGATTCTTTTGAAGTTATTTTACTATATCTCTCTTTTGGTGCATAGCCTGCATAATTTACTGAAAGCGAGCAGATAGAGCTTTCATTTTATTACCAAAGGGCTTACAATACCTCAGAAAATCATAAGTTGGTTTCTCATCTACAATAAAATCCAGTACCTTTTTGTATGCCATCCATTGCTTCTTTTTCAATTTTTGATCACATAAAATAAAATCATTTTTGATAATATCCTCTGGGTAGTGGAATTGATGTTCTCTTTTTCTTCTACCCACTCTATTATAGAAAATCCTGAAAAAGTCTTTAGGATCAGCCAACCTTTGTACATTGACTCCAATATTATATGGTTCAATAATTTTATCCAAGTACTTCCAATCACTTTTACCAATAAGATAATAATGTACCACTGTGAAATCAGGAAAAATAGTTCCCTTTCCTCTTCCAGCTAGTTCTTCCTCTTGAATACAACCCATTTCCCATAAGAATTATATTATCTCAACCTTGAGTTGAACCTGATGTAATACCCCAAAATTGGCACCTAATAAATTCAATCAATTTTCATGCATTTTCATCAATTTTACATCTTCAATGTTCTAGTTTCCAAGGTAATTTTCTCTCTCCTACTTGACTTAATTTGACTTGATGTCAATTGCAAAAACCCTAAATTACATTAATCAAATATTAAAATTAATTCCTAAAGTCTTCAACTTTTATTAGCTAAATTACCCCTTTGATAAATTAATTTAATTCTAAAAGCCTTAAGTGCTTTAAATTAAATTAAACCCACCCCATTTGGCTAATATACATAAAAAGGAATTAATTATTACTTGTTATTCAAATGGACACTCCTTTTTGAATTAATAATTCACAATATTTGAAAGGTTACCCTGTGTGGCAATTTCCATTCTTTTAATTTAGTAATTGATGTCTTTTTGTCTCAAATGGGAATGAAGAGTTAGGAGTTTCAAATCAAGAATCTCTTCATTCTCTTCCCGGGCTTGTCTATTTAATGGACCTCATTTCTTCATTCAAGGGAGCAATTTTTGAGTAATTAAACTATAGGGCTTTTTTGTCTCATTTAATTCAAAGCTTTTATTGTATATTAGTGTAATTTTCTCATTTTAGTTTAATATTGTACTTTCATTATAGTTATTTTGCTTATTTTCTCATAGCTTAATCTAATCTTATTTCAAGTTCTTTAGAATAAATCTGCACTCCATATTTCTTTCAAAGCTATTTAGATTAATATCATATTTTCTTCAAAGCATTTTTAGACTAAATTGCACTCATTCTAGTTTAATTCCAATTTTCTTATCTTCATAGCTTTTGAAAATCCTCCATTGTAGAACTGGTCTTATGGTTGTTTGCTCTCATTCTAAGAGTAATTAAACACCCCATCTACATAGGAGGCAATAGGTCGCTTCACCAAAAATTTTGAATTGAGTAATTCATACTCTATCTCATAATTCAATCATGTGAGTAATGACTATGTTGCATGTGTAGTTGGCTTAGAGGTCCACATTCGACTATACACATTTTGGCACCCACTGCGGGTAGAAAGATCAATTTCTGGCCTCATTCTCAATTTTTTCTGACAGGAAATTTAAGCTTTGTCATGCGTCTGTACTGTCTATGTAGGGATTCTCATGTGAGAATCCATAGCATATCATGTGAAGTTTCACTCCTTGTAGCACTCTCTCGTGTGAACTTTCCCATCCTTGCACGACACCCTGTACTTTCTTGTGCACTGTGGAGTACTTCATCATGTGAGATTTGGATACAGTGTTTTAAATTTTTCAGTCTCTATCTTTCCTATTCCAGATTTCTGACAGTTTTCTATTTGTTGATGTTTACTATTTCTCTATTATTTTTAGAGCGTAAAATTTTTCTGCAAGACATTTGTCAAAGGATATAAAACATGCTAATGGTTTGACTGCAGGAGGATAGTCGAAGAATTGCTAAAATATTGTGTTTGTTTCTTGCTTTCATTCACATAGTCTAAATAGGGCTACATTAAAATTTCTTGAGGATTTTGATAGTGAGTAGGGAATTTGGCTCTTCATTACATGGAGGTGGTGACCATGAATGAACCCAAAAACCTAATGATCTTACTAATATGACAAATTCTTGGGGAAGCGGAGAAAGATAGTGAATCTTTATGCTTTTACTCGCTAAGGGATTATGCTCTTCTCTCAATGAGAGAACCAGAAACCCAAAAGCTTGTAGATGTGGTGGAGTGAAGCTAACTCAGTGATGAATCTTCTTGATGTGTTTGGGTGATGTAGTAGTGATCAGCGGAAGCCTCCAATTAGTGAGTAATTTAGTGAAGTTTGGAGCCCTCAACACCCAAGGTGCAAGGTCTAGTGCTAATATACTTATCAAAAGTATCAAATAGGACTTGGAGAAGGTTATCACAACCCTAAAAGACAATAGAACCTAATCACTAGGTTTGTCAAAGTCCCAAGCACCAATAATCAAAGAATTACTAAGAGGTTTCTTCAAGGAAATATGGATTCAAACCCTATGAACTGAATACTAAGACCAAGGGTGGCTAATGAACACTTCTCTGGCCTATTTAGGTCATATTTCATTAGTTCCAATGGTTCTTTCACCATTGAACAACACACAAGACTATGCTGCTGCACAATCCTAGAAACCTGCTCGTAGCCCTTCCTAGAAGGAAATTTGAGCATATGAAAAAATACTTCCAAATGAAGCTATGCATGGGTTGAGGATTTTGATACCATTTTTGGTTTTATTGAAAATGCCTAAATACCAAGGAATGGAAATGAGTGGAGGTTGTTTCTGTTGCAACGTTGGACTAGGCTAATACGCTTAATTAGGGCCCCAAATGCACTATAGGTGTCCTCTCTCCTATGCCAATGCACAAAGTAGATATGGAGGCATGTGAATATGTCCAAAAATAATGATAATCCAAGTTTATAGGTCCTGAAGAACCCCCAACAGAAATCTAGGAGGTTTGTCCTAGTTTCCTAACTAGTGCACACATAGAGATGTACACCTAGGTTATGGTGGCAAGACCAACTCCCTACAAATCCAATTTCCTTGTTTGAATAATATGAAAATACACTGAAATTACTTTTATTCCACCAAGGGGCATCAATTTCCCATGGTGGAATGTGCCTAAACAATCAGGCCCTATCTCCAATCCTGGTTTTAAGCCTTAATCCTAGGCACTATCACAAAAGTTTTGATATCTTCCAAACCAATTCGAATTAACACATGAGACCAACTAAAATAGAAATAAGATTCAAAGAAACAACATTTAGAATCACTCTCTCATGCTCTAACATCCGTACCTATCCGTACAACACTCTCAAACTCATAATTTGTAGAGAATAGATACTTTTTATTGATAAAAATGCCAATTACAAGTTGTATATCCTATCACCCACCTGTGAGGGATTTTATAGGATGCTCCCAATATTTACAAGTGATTTTCAAACCATTTATCCATTTGGGAGGATCTTTTACAAGTTTTTAACAACTTTTTAAAGTTGCTCTAAAGTTGCTTGACAACTTTTGAGCAATTTTGACAATTTTCTATTCTAATGACCAAAATTGGTCTTATGATTAATTTGATGATACCTAATGGATCCAAACATAGAAAACATGAAAAATACCTATGCCTATGGTATTGGATAAGAAATGACCAATAGTTAGACCAAGGGCTCATAAAATGCCAACTTGGAACTATGGCCTTACAATGAGATCTCAATACTAATTCCTATCCTAAGAATGACTAGAGCTCTCGAGGACCTTAGTGTGAAACCTTAGGCTTCATTAGAATGCCTATTAAATTTGGAGTAGGAGTAGGTGTTCATGTACCATACTCCCCTTGAACTTTAAAAATCAAGTCCCTACTTGAGTATAGCTTCTCTACCGAGATTCCATGATGCTGTATTTGATCCTCAATCAGCCATGTAGCATCAATCTTTCGTAAGCCCTTCAATTTTACAAAGCACTACATATACTTCCTTGATCTGGTCTTCTTGAGTAGTTTGGAGTCCAAAATTTATTCAATCTCCACCGGTTTTCTTTGTGGGAGATCAATGACATAGTCTTCGTCCTCCATGATTGTGTCCTTTCCCTGCTCATTGCTTGGACCTACTGTAACTTTATATGGTGTGAGGTCTATAATGTTAAAGATTGGAGAGATCTACAATGTTGGAGGGAGGGAGATCTCATACACATTGTCACCTAGTTTGTTCAATATGCTGCAGGGTCCTACCTTCTTCATTTGCAACTTGGAGTATCTACCCTTAGGTAGTCTTTCCTTCCTTAGGAATGCCCAAACTCTATCCCCTATTTTGAAATGAACCTCTCTTCTCCTCTTATCAACATTCTCTTTGTATTTCAAACTAGACTTGTGCAAAGTTTCCTTCACTTGCTACTATACCTTGTTGATGAGTTCTGCAAATTCTTGGCCTTTTGCACTAATTCTAAAATTAGATGGGAGTTCCATCAAATCTAGTGGTCCCTTGGGATGCAAACCATACACTGTTTGAAATGGAGTCTTGTCAATTGACCTATTTATTGAGTCATTGAAGGCAAAATCTGCTTGGGGTAGAATGGTATCCCAACTCTGTGAATATTTCTTGGTGAGGCATCTTAGAAGATTGCCTAGGGACCTATTCACAACCTTAGTCTACCCATCCATTTGAGGGTGATAGGAAGAGCTATAGGTGAGATTTGTACCCAACTTCTTGAAGAGTTTCCTCCAAAAGTGCCCTTGAAACTTTACATCTATGTCTGATACAATTGTCTAAGGTAAGCCATGAATTCTAACTACTTCCTTAAAGAAGAGATTGGCTATATGAGATGCATCATTTGTGCTCTTGCATGGCACAAAGTGGGCCATTTTGTTGAATCTATCTACTATAACAAACACACTATCAAATCCTTGCTTGGTTTTAGGTAATCCCATGAAAAAATCCATTGAAATGGATTCCCAAGGCCTTGAAGGGATTGGTAAGGGTTGATAGAGTCCTTGATTTGTTGTCATTCCCTTAGCTTGTTGGAGATTGTGCAAGTTTCAACAAACTTTTTGACCTCATTGTTCAACTTGGGCCAAAAATAACTCCTCTTCACCATGTGTGCTATCTTGTCAATGCCAAAGTGACCTCCTAGGCCACCACAATGATTTTCTCTAATTATATTTTCTCTCATTGAAAACTTGGGTATGCATAGTTGTGCTCCCTTGAATAGAAGGCCATTTTGAATCAGATATTCAGAAAAATTAGTGTGATATCTGCCTTCCATCTTTATACAAATCTGATATATCTCTGAGAAATCAGGGTCATCCGGGTTTAAGTGCTTGAGGGACTCAATCCCCACACTTTGTAATTGAAATTCTTCAACCAAACCAATCCTCCTACTAAGTGCATCAACAAATTTTTTTGCTATACCTTTTTTATGTTTAATGTTGAAGATACAGGCCTGCAATTGCTCTACCCATTTGAGATGCTTGACTGGAATTTTTTCTTGGGAATTAAGGAAGCTTAGAGCATGGTTGTTAGTGTAGACTATAAACTCTTTTGGGATCAAGTAGTGCCTCCATTTCTTGAGGTCTTGGACCATGGCATAAATCTCTAGGTCATAGGTGGTCATGGAATACTTCCTCTTGGCCTCATTCAATGTCTCAGAAAAGAAAGCAATTGCCTTGCCTTCTTGGCTTAGGACAACACCTATAGCCAAATTACTTGCATCTATCTCCACAGTGAAGACCTTGTTGAAATTAGGGAGGACCAAGATAGGGTATTGAGAGACTCTATTCTTCAAGTATTGGAATGCATCATTGGATTTTTTTGTCCATGCAAACTTAGTCTTCTTTCCACCTTTGATTGTTTCAAGCACTGGTGCACACACATGACTGGAATTTTTTATGAACTTCCTATAGATTGTTGCAAGCCCATGGAAGCTTCTCACATCACCTTGATTCTTTGGTGGAGGCCAATTAATGATTGCATCTACCTTCTCAAGATCCATCTTGAGGGTACCTTGTGAGATCACAGAACCTAGGAATACAAGTTCCTTTCTTATAAACATGCATTTTTCCAAGTTGATTACCAATTTGTGCTGATGAAGTCTTCTTAGTACCTATTCCACATGATCAAGATGGTCTTCCTTGCTATGACTGAATATTAGTATGTCATCAAGGTAAACAACAACAAATTTTCCAATAAAATCTATGAATATCTCATTCATAAACCTCATAAAAGTGCTAGGGGCATTGCTTAAACCAAAGGGCATTACTAACCATTCAAACAAACCTTCAGTAGTCTTGAATGCTATTTTCCATTCATCTTCGGGCTTGATTTTGATTTGATGGTAACCAGACTTTAAGTCTATCTTGGTGAAGTAGCATGCACCACCTAGTTGATCCAATAGGTCTTCAATCCTTGGCATGGGAAATCTATACCTTATTGTGATTTTGTTTAGGGCCCTACTATTAGTGCATACCCTCCATTTGCCATCCTTTTTAGGGGCCAAGACTAAGGGTACAACACAAGGACTGAGACTCTTTTGAATGAGCCCTCTCCAACAATTCAGTGACCTATTTTGCAATCTCTGCATGCTACAATGGGGTCATTTTATAAGGTGCCTTATTAGGTAGGGAAGATCCTGGTACGAGGTCTATTTGATGACTAATGTTCCTAATGGGAGGGAGGGTAGAGGGCAGGTCACTAACAGTGACTTCTTTATACTTTTGCAGTAGATTTTTGACTTCTTTTGGCATGGGCTCTTCTTGAATAGACCTGATGTTATCTTTGGGTTTAGAAATCAAGACAAATGGTTCAATATCAGATTCTTTCAAGGTTTTCAACATCTCCTTTTCCCCCATGATAATCATAGTGGGTTCCTTTTTAGTTTTTCTATTCGGCAGGGGCTTCATGGTGAAGGTCTTCCCATCTTTAGCAATGGAGTAGCTGTTCTTCCTACAATGGTGGGTAGCATCAACATCAAATTTCCAAGGCCTAGCTAGAATGATGTGGGCTACAGCCATCTCAACAACATCACAAAGGACCTTTTCCTTGAAGTCAACAATAGAAAACTCTATCCAAGCTTGTTTTGTGACTAGAGTTTGTTGGCCTTTGGTTAACCATGAAACATGATAGGGGCAAGGGTGTGGTTTCTTAGGAAAGTTTAATTTTTGAATCATATCACAAGACACAATATTTTCAGTTGAATCAGAATCAATAAGAAGATTGCATACCTTTCCATGACATTTGATCTTTGTCCTGAAGAGATTCTTCCTTTGTAGAGGCTCTTGGGTTTGTGGTACTTGAAGGAATACCTACCTCATCATTAGACACACACCTTCTTCTGGTTCCAAGTCTCTACCATTAGCATTGTCCTCTTGTTTATCTTCTTAGACAAGTTGTGCTCTCCTCTCACCTTGGTTATTGTTTCTCTTCTCAGGGCATCTTCCTACATGGTGTCCCAATTGGTTGCAATAAAAACACTTCAATGGTCCATTGCCTCTTCCCAAATTTTTCCTTCCTCTATTGAAAGGTCTTCTACCTCTATAGTTTCCTCTTGAGTTAGAGTCAATATTCTCCTTATCTCCTTGGTTAGGGGTCTTGCTGCTGCTGCCACTACTCTATCCCTTGTTCCAAGAGTTGTTTTTGCCTCTAAAACTCTACCCACTATCATTGCTCTTTCCTTTGCCAAAATCCTTCTTTCTCTTCCATTTTTCCTCTACCTTGAGTGCCATTTGATAGCACTTATGGACTATGGTAGGGAAGTGTAGACTCAATTTTCTTGAATGGATACCTTCAAGCCATTCATGTACCTTGCTAGCTTTTCCTCTTCATCTTCAGTCACATTGGTCTTCATGCATAATTTCAAGAACTCCTCGATGTATGAGCCTACATCCATGTCCTTTTGCTTTAGACTTTGCTTCCTCCTATGGAGTTGTACCCCACAGTCCTTAGGTACATATGTCTCTTTGATCAATGCAATCATTCTATTCCATGAATTCATCATGTTCTTCCCATTCTTCACCCTCTCTATTTGGATGAAGTTCCACCAAGTTAGTGCTGCTCCCTTCAACTTGGATCTTGCTACCTTTACTCTCTACTTTTTAGGTATGTCTTCACATTCAAAGAATTTTGTTAATGCTTCTATCCAATCCAAGGCTAGATCCACATTCATCTTGCCATTGAAGGTTGGAAAATCTATCTTCTCCTCCATGGTTCTTCTTCCCATGGACTTCAAAGCATCAATGAAAGGTCTCTAGTCTATAGGGATATGCTGATTAGGATCATCCTCCTCTTCTTCACTCCCTTCTTCATCTTCAAACTCATCTTTGTCCTTGTCATCAAGCTTCTTCTCAAGTTCATGAAGCCTCTTAGTTAAGGCCTTATTTACAGCCTTTTTCTCTATCACCATCTTTTCCATCTCCCTATTGGTAACCCTTGTAGGGATCTCCTCATTCTCAGGATCAAACATAGCTCTGATACCACTTGATGTAGTAGTGGTCAGCAAAAGCCTCCAATTAGTGAGAAATTTGGTGAAGTTTGGAGCCCTCAACACCCAAGGTGCAAGGTCTGGTGCTAATATACTTGTCACAAGTATCAAATAGGACTTGGAGAAGGTTATCACAACCCTAAAAGATAATAGAACCTAATCACTAGGTTTGACAAAGTCCCAAGCACCAATAATCAAAGAATTACTAAGAGGTTTCTTCAAGGAAATATGGATTCAAACCCTATGAACTAAATAATAAGACCAAGGGTGGCTAATGAACATCACTCTATCCTATTTAGGTCTTATTTCATTAGTTCCAATGGTTCTTTCACCATTGAACAACACACAAGACTATGTTGTTGCACAATCCTAGAAACCTACTTGTAGCCCTTCCTAGAAGGAAATTTGAGCATAAGAAAAAATAATTCCAAATGAAGCTATGCATGGGCTGAGGATTATGATACCCTTTTTGGTTTTACTTAACATGCCAAAACACAAAGGAATGGAAATGAGTGGAGGTTGCTGATGTTGCAACGTTGGACCAGGCTAATAGGCCTAAATAGGGCCCCAAATGCACTATAGGTTCCCTCTCTCCCATGAAAATGAAAAAAGTAGATATGGAGGCATGTGCATATGTCCAAAATAAATTAGAATCCAAGTTTATAGGTCCTAAAGAACTCCCAACCGAAATCTAGGAGGTCTATCCTAGTTTGCTAACCGGTGCACACATAGAAATGTACACCTAGGTTATGGTGGCAAGACCAACTCCCTAAAAATCCACTCTCCTTTCTTGAATAATATGAAAATATATTGAAATTACTTGTATTCCACCAATGGGCATCAATTTCCCATGGTGGAATGTGCCTAAACAATCAGGCCCTATCTCCAATCCTGGTTTTAAACCTTAATCCTAGGCACTGTCACAAAAGTTTTGATATCTTCCAAACCAATTCAAATTAGCACATGAGACCAACTACAACAAAAATAAGATTCAAATAATCAACCTCTAGAGTCACTCTCTCATGCCCCAACATCTGTACTTGTCCCTACAATGCTCTGAAACTCAAAATTTGTAGAGAATAGATAGTTTTTATTGATAAAAAATGCCAATTACAAGTTCTATATCCTATCACCCACCTGTGAGGGATTTTATAGGATGCTCCCAATAGTTAAAAGTTATTTTTAAACCATTTAGCCATTTGGGAGGGTCTTTTACAAGTTTTTTACAGCTTTTTAAAGTTTCTCTAAAGTTGCTTGACAACTTTTGAGCAATTTTGACAATTTGCTATTCTAATGACCAAAATTGGGCTTATGCTTAATTTGATGATCCCTAATGGATCCAAACATAGGAAAAATGAAAAATACCTATGCCTAGGGTATTGGATAAAAAATGACCAATAGTTAGACCAAGGGCTCATAAAATGCCAACTTGGAACTATGGCCTTACAATGAGATCTCAATACTAATTCCTATCCTAGGCATGACTAGAGGTATCAAGGACCTTAGTGTGAAACCTTAGGCTTCATGAGAATTCCTAGTGAATCTGGAGTAGGAGTAGGTGTTCCAACACCATTGGGTGAAGTGATGAGGTAGAGAATTATGCTCTTCTCTCTTTGAGAGAAATAGAAAATCAAACCATCAGATCTAAACCAAGTTGTGTCACCTTTAGAGGGCATGCCGAAAGTTGAACCTCTGGGAATGAACCAAGTGAGTACGCACCTTTCACCAGTGATTCCACCTCACTCTAATAAAGAATGTTTTTTTAAGTCTAAAGACTCCAAAACCATGTTAGCTTCCTTCTCAATATTTTGACTATCATCTTGAGAAGGCTTCGTCTGTTATACTGAGCAGCACCACTCCTAGCCCTACTTGCAGGGGTGTATGACTTTTGGTTGTTGGTGTGGCTGTAAGGCCTCAACCCTATATCAAGGGAACCAAAGGTTAGCATGAATATAATCCTATTAAAAACTTTCCTTAGCTAGTGGCCTACCTGGTTCACCTCTGAAAGGAGTCATAATCTTTGTGCAGGGAGGGGGAAGAATCTCTCCCACAGATTCCCATCTTAGGCATACACCTAGATGCTTGAAGGTGGTATATGACACTGGCCCCTACCACAAGGGTAACCTTTGAATGTATACTATTGAGTCCTTGGAAACACTGAAAACATGGGCACCTTCTAGGGGGTGACACAGCTGTGTGAGGTGCATGTATGTGCATGAGCAATGGGGCAAAGGTTTTGTCTTGTCACCATTTTTTTTGTAGGAATAAGCTATGTGTTTGTTATTGAGTCTTAAACATTGTCCAATCATTATCAAACAAAGACTCCCCTATTGCTATCATGTTGCTTTGTCCTTGATAGGTCTATTAACAACTGCTTCTTGTATCACAACTGCTTGATTTAAACCTTTGTGTCTTTAAATGAATGCTTGAAATCCAAAAATGAGATTGTTGATTAAATTGTTCTTGAAACCTGTCAGGAAACTTGATTTTCTATAAAACATCAATTTAGGTTGTACCTCAAAATTCAACTTTAACCTCAAAAATTATGTTAGACTATCAGATTTTGGACTTTTCCTACATGAAGTTTCACTCTTCAGAGCACTTTCTGGTGTGATACTTTGTTCTCTTGCATGAAGGTTTTTATTCTCTCATGTTGCCTGGTACTCTCTTGTGCGAGACTGTAGCCCAATTTTAAAAAATAGAGAGTTGTTTGCCATTGACAGTTCAACTTTTTATCTGATCTTCTTTTTGTCTGAGGTCTATTTTCCTATCATTCACTGTCAGAAACTGGTTGTCTCAAGTTAGGAATCGATCAATCTTTGCTTTGACTCATGTTGTCTCTCTTTGTTTTACCTTATCTCTTTATGCTTTTTGTATCTTGCATTGCGATAATCTTATCTTGACTGTTCTAGCCCCCTCTTTTGATAATTCGTACCAGGTCCATCTTGCATCTTGGTTGTTCTAGCCATTTATCTCCTTTGCATTGTTCTTAGAGATAGAGTCTAGCATTATCCCAAGTCTTCTCTCATTGTATCTTCATCTATGACTATCATGACTAGAAGTGGAAAGACTTATCCCATTCAAAATACTGATCAATCTCAAAACAATTAGTATCATGGTCAATCCTCTAATGACCCATGTCATGCTGAACCTCAGAATGAGAAGCCTCATGGTCAATCTCAACATGACCAAAATCAGTCCCACAATGATGATCAATCTTGAAGAAAACTTCAAGGAGATCGACAACCCACATATTTCTATCGCTCTCCTCCATTCGATTAAAACCAAGATGATCAGCAACAAGATCTGATTCTGAGTATTTATGAGATTCTTGGGAATGAAAATGATGTGATAAATCAACATGATATAGACACTGCCAAAGCTAATAAGAGTCTTATTAAAATGATGGAGATTCTTCTCCTAGAGGAGAAAGAAAAATACTTCCTTTAGCTAGCTAAACAAGGGGCCAAGTTACCATGAGACTATCAAGTTGAAACACTTATAGCCAAGGATGAATAAAATGAGACCTCAAAGTTGCAAAAATGGTCTGAGACATGCAAGATTAGATTAGTCAACTTGTGAAGAATAAGGACAAACCTGCTCAATAATTTACAATGGAAAGTATTTGTCCTTTCCCTTTTGATAGAAGTCTTCATATGCCACTTTTTCCTAGAGGTGTAGAGCTCCCTAAATATGACAAATACTTGGGTGCAACCAATCCCCAAGATCACTTAAGGGAGTTTGGCACATTGTCTATGGAATTTATGCATAGTCAAACCTATCTTATGCACTTATTTCCTCATAATTTGGGCGGACTATCTATGGAATGGTTATCTAGATTGCCTACTGGTATTAAGACTTTTGATGAAATGGATAATCTATTTCTCCAACATTACTCGCATAATATTCAGCATCCTGTCAACATCTGGGATCTTTGCAATTTAAAATAGTGACAAGGAGAATCTTTCCTAACATTTCTCCAAAGGTGGAGACAATTATGTACAAGGTGTCCTCACAAGCTACCAGAATCTAAGAGATTCAACATTTTCTTGGATAATCTTGTCCCAGACTTTGGATACCAAGTGCAATTGTAAGGTCCTATAACTTATGATAGTATGATCAAACAAGCAGTGTGAATAGAGGCCTTTATGATGAAGAAGGGAGAATTGACTTTGAATAGGGACAATAAACAAGGATTCTACATAAAAAAGGATAAAGGAAAGACTATCAATAAGAACAGGGATGTAGTAAATGATGGAGTTGTGGATAATGTTACTGTGAAGCCTTCAAAGCCTATTTTTAATCTTACTTCTAGTATACAAGCAGCTAAGGCTGTCGAAAAGACCACAATGGATAATCAGCAAACTTCAAGATTTTCTAAGAAAAAACCTTGGGCCTCTCAACCCAAGCATGAATTCACCTCTTTGGGAGAGCCTCTTGATGTGGTATATAAAACTCTTATACAAAATCAGGTTCTTACTCCTTTGGAAAAGTGTACTTATGATCCACAACCATGGCCTCTCATTGGTGGAATGATAATGCTTATTGTGACTATCACCAAAACATTGGTCATAAGACTTCTACTTGTTTCCAATTGAAGCATAAAGTTCAAGATCTCATTGACAATGGTGACATCCTTGTGGAGAACCATAATAATAATTTGGACCATCAAGCTTTTAAGGATCCCTTCCCTCCTCATGAGAAGGGTGAGTCTTCAAATGCCAAGAATACCAATGCTAAAGTCAATTACATGTACACTAATGATGAAAATGTTATTGGTATGATTGAACTTGTTGAGATAGAGTATTGTCATGTGATCACTTCTAAAGGGAGTGGCGATGCTCCCAAATCTAAGGCTCATTTCATCTTGTGTAGTTCTACATCTCATTTGTCTAAATATGAACAAACTCAAGACTGTGCTAATGTTGTCACTTGATCACAAGGAAGAGTTGTTTTGAAAGGTCCCAATACTTCTACATCTACTCAAATGAAAACTAGGGATAAGGGACTTGATACTTTCACATCTGCTCTAAAACAAACTATGGATAAGACTGCTATTGGCCCCACCAACAAGAACATGAAATCTATTCCTATAGCTAGCTTGGCTAGTTATAGCATCTTAGATAAACTCCAGTGAACCAACTCTCAGATTATCATTTTTGAGTTGTTGAAGATCTCACCTACTCACAGGAATATTTTGGATAAGGCCCTTGCTGAGGAAAATAATCCCAAGGATCTTGATCTAAACCAATTCCAATCTATGGTGGGTCATTTGACCTTGCCTCACTATCTATCCTTGTCTAAAGAAGATGACCACTCTTTGAGTCACTCACATAATGCTCCCTTGCATATAGAGGTCATGATAGGCCCTAAGCGCATCCACCAAGTGCTCATAGACAATGGTGCTGGTCTTAATATCTATTCTGCTAAACTACTCACTTAGCTAGGTTATGATGAGAATTGTATAGACCCCCACAAAAATATTACCATCAAAGCTTATGATGAGGAAGAACGCAAGTCCCAAGGTTTAGTTGTGCTACCTATTCATGTAGGTCCTATTGAAAGAGATGTTACTTTCCAAGTGTTTGATATTCCTCTTGCCTACAATATGTTGTTGGGTAGGCCTTGGATTCATGAGATGTAGGTTGTTCCATCCACGTACCATCAATGCATTAAGTTTCCATTCCATGGGGTGGAAGTCACTATGCCTGCTAATACCAATTACTCTTGCAACACTCTTGCGCAATCTGCAAATAGCTTTGTTTTGGAAAATAGAGAATCCACTGAGTTTTATGATGCTAAGTTAAAGGAAATGGAACAAACTTTGAAACTTAAGGATGCAGGCATGGGAGAATACCAAATTGAACTTGTGTTATCACTAGCTGCTCTACCTTTGTCTCCATGCTCTTATGGGAGATCTTCCAAGAATAAGAAAACTTTCTAATGATCCCCCTCAAATATTTTATGATGGAACCTTTGTAAGGGCATTTATACCTTTAGAAGATGAGGATGAAGAAAGAGCTATCAGAGCTTGGATCTATAAGGGAAAAGAAATAGCTAAAACAACCACTTCACCTCCAGATTTAGAGCAAGAACCATAAAGTGAAGCCTTCAAGATCATGAAGCACTTCGGTTATAAGGGGTGTGGTCCTCTATGAAATAATGATAATGGCTTACTAAAACCCATTGAAGCTATGGGTCACCGCACAAAAGATACTACTAGCTTAGGCTTTAAAAAGACTCCCTTTCATTTGGGGACCAAGAAGTTTGTGTCAGCTCCTCAGCCTAAATCTGAACTTGAACAAGAAATTGAAGATGCCACTCCAAAAGTAAATCCAAAGGCTAGCTCTGATGAAGACACATTTCCATATCCTATTACTCTGGATCTTGTGGCACTTTTTGCAGAACCTGATGAGCCTATCACACGTGTTCATATGGTAGAAACTGATACTGATACTAATACTGATTCTGATAAGACCTCTTCAATGCATCAATTCACATACGAGGAATGGAAAGAAACACTAAATGATGATCCCAATTTTATAGGTGAAAAATATAGGCCACCACATTTTCAAAAGTATTTTGAACAAGAACAACTTCAGCAAGCTATGAATGCCACAAGGGATAATAATGAGTTTGATGATGCTACTAATGATATTCCCACATCAAGTACTGACTCAAATGAATATGAGTTTGACTCTTTGTCTAATGCTACCTATGATGTAGACATAGATAATGTTCATGTGTATGAAAGACTCCTTAAGGTAGGTGAAGGGTCTAGCATTAGGCTGCATGAATTAGATTCCACTAGTGTTAACATGTCACTACTTCCCTTTCACTCCGTCATCCCGATATGATAAATTGGAACTCTCCTCCCGCATCCAATGAAGTCCTAACATTCCAGAATGATTATGATCTAGCCTGTTAACTCCATGCTATTGAACCTATGATGTTCTCCACCAATGAAAGTAGTGTCAGCATGACAGAGGTGGATATCAAGTATCTTAGTCAAAAATTAAAAGAAGAAAAAATAGATGTTCTGATGGTGAAAACCACTTTGTGGCAATAGCAGAGCCAAAAATAGTAAAAATAAAAGATGTATTTAAGGGTGAAAACCTCTTTGAGGCACCCAAGGATGAGATACTTGATATGCTTCTGAGCCACTTTCAAGAGAGGTCATCAATATTGATTGAGCTGACACAACCAGTAAATTTGGGTATAGAGGCTGCTCCATAGATTATTCATCTAGCACAATCATTGTTTGCCAAAGAAAAAGAAGAGTTCATGAGCTTCTTTTAGAGAAAGAACATAAACTTTTCATGGACCTAATCTAACATGCCTAGATTAGACCCCAATCTAATCATGCACCATTTGTCCATTGCACCAGGCATCAAACCTATTAAACATAAGCTGCGAAAGATACATCCACACGTAGAACTTTTGGTTAAAGAAGAGCTAGAAAATATTCTTAAGGATGGTTTCATAAGAACTATTGATTATACAGAATGGATTTCAAACATTTTTCTAGTCACTAAACATGATAAATCCATTCGTGTGTGTACAAACTTAAGGGATCTAAATAAGGCATGTCCAAAAGATGACTTCCCACTACCTAATATTGATATAGTAGACATGACAGTAGGATATGAGATGTATTCCTTGATGGATGGCTTTTCTAGCTATAATCAAATAAAAATTGCACTAGAAGATCAAGAAAAGACTACTTTTACATGTTTCTATGGCACCTTTTTTTGGAATGTCATGCCTTTTGGGCTTAAGAATGCTGGAGCAACATATCAGAGAGCTGTTACTACTATTTTCCATGATATGATGCATAAAACAATGGAGGATTATGTGTATGATAATTTAGCCAAAAGCATGCATTGAAGTCCGATCCTTGACCGCATGGAGCAATTTAGTCTCAGACTTAATCCAAAGAAATGTGCTTTCGGTGTTACTTCCAGGAAACTCTTGGGTTATATCATTTCGGCTAAAGGCATAGAAGTTGATCCTAAAAAGGTGCAAGATATTATGGACATGCCTCCACCCAAGAATATTAGTCAAATGGGAGGATTAAAAGGAAGGCTACAATCTATCTGGCACTTCATTTCACAGTTGGCCGACAAGTCATAGTCATTCACTAAAACTTTGCATAAGGATGTGACCTATGAATGGAATGAGGAATGTGACAAGGGACTCACTCAAATAAAATAGTATCTTTCTAATCCACCAATTTTGATGCCTCCTATTCATGGGAAGCCACTTATACTATACATCTCAACAATGAACACATCTTTGGGTGCTCTCCTAGCTCAAGAAGATTAGAACAACAAAGAGAGAGCCATATACTATATCAATAGAACACTGGTTTCCTATGAAATGAACTATTCTGTCATTGAGAAGGCTTGTTTAGCAGTGGTATTTTCTTCTCAAAAGTTGCAGCATTATATGCCAGCTCACACCACAAGGCTTATTGCAAAAATTGATCCAATAAAGTACTTATTGAGCAAGGCTGCCCTCACGGGTAGCTTAGCAAAATGGGTAATGATACTTAAGGAATTTGACATTGAGTATGTGGAAAGAAAAGCTATTAAAGGAAAAGAAATTGTTGATTAGCTAGAAGAAGCTCCTTTGAAAGATTATTAGCCTTTGAGTATTGAATTCCCAAATGAATCCATCATGCTTCTCACACATCAATCTTGGAGCATGTTCTTTGATGGATCATTCACTTAGCAAGGATCCTGTGTAGGCATCCTATTTGTTACACCTCAAAGATACTCATTACCAAAAGCTTACAAAATTTTGTTTCTGTGCACCAATATCATAGCTAAATATGAAGCTCTCATCAATGGTATTAAAATAGCCCTTGAATGGTGTGTCGATGAGCTCAAGGTCTCTGGAGACTCTCAGTTAATCATCAACCAAATCAATGATGTCTACCAAGCAAAAGATGACAAGTTAGTACCTTACAAAATAATGGTGGATGATCTCAAACAATACTTTGCACACATTTCTTTCCAAAAAATTCCAAGGGTGGAAAATAAAGCAACTAATGCTATGGCCACTCTTGCTTCAATGTTACAAATGCTAGAAAATGAC
Organism: Chamaecyparis obtusa; assembly: GCA_027943335.1. Lineage (NCBI taxonomy): Eukaryota > Viridiplantae > Streptophyta > Pinopsida > Cupressales > Cupressaceae > Chamaecyparis > Chamaecyparis obtusa. The sequence goes on along the minus strand of BSBK01015064.1, from coordinate 23,000 downwards.
TTCAGACATGAATTCCTGGTGGAGGCATTACACTACCCTGCCTATGATATTCCTAAGTCCAGGATGATCTGTTCAGTCATTGGACATGATTCATCCCACTACCACCATATCTTTCCCTACCTTCATGACCAAATCATTCTAGACACCTATACCCAGAATGAAAAGCGTCACCTAATTCATACTGCTTCATAGTATGTCCTCATAGAAAATGACTTGTATAGATGGGGTCTAGATGGTACCCTCCTTAGGTGTTTAGAACTTGATGAGTCCAAACATGGGCTAGTTGAGGTACACAAAGGTATCTGTGGGTCTCATTCAAATGGTCTGACATTAGCCCAGAAACTTATTAGAGCTGGTTATTACTAGCTGGACATGGAAAAAGAAGCTATTCAATATGCCAAGACTTGCAAACAATGCCAATTTCATGGGAACCTGATTCATGCTCCTGCTAAAGAGCTTAGTCCTCTCATCAGTTTTTGGCCATTTTAGCAATGGGATTTTGACTTGATCGGTTAGATACATCCTTCTTCTTCAAGAGGACATAAGTTTATCATCACAACTACTAATTACTTTATCAAGTGGGTTGAGGTAGTGCCTCTAGCTATAGCTGATGGAAAGACTATTGCTATGTTCATACTAAACTATATCATTTGCAGATATGGTATACCCTCATCTATTATCACTAACAATGGGGGAAAATTCAAAAATAAGGACCTAATAGACTTATGCACCAAGTTCAGAATTATTCAGCATTGGTCATCTATCTATTATCCTCAGGGTAATGGATAGGGAGAAGCTTCTAATAAGACAATTCTAAAAATCTTGCACCGAATAGTTCATAAATCTGGTAGAGATTGGCATCTCCAGATTAATCTGGCTTTGTGGGCCTACAGAACAAGTATTCGAACACCAATAGGGGCCACTCCCTTTGCCTTGGTTTATGGAGTAGATCCAGTATTGCCTATTGAGGTCAAGATTTTGACATTGTGAATCTCTTTGAGGGGCCTCATCACTGATGAAGATAATAGAATATCCTGGCTTCAAGAGCTTGAGTTACTGGATGAATGTTTGAAGGTGGCATTCGATCATCTAAGAGCATACCAAAAGAGGATGTCCAAAGCCTACAATAAGAAAGTCAGACAAAGAGAATTCCAAGTGGGTGATCTCGTTCTAAGAGAGAACCCCAAAAGTCAGCAGTAGCGAGTCCAGAAAGGCAAATTTGAACCAAACTAGCTTGGTTTGTATGTCATTACAACAACATTTGGGTCTGGCGTTTATTGACTCTCCACCACTGAAGGAGAACAGCTAAAAGATCCTATCAACACTCTTCACTTGAATAAATTCTATAGTTGAGGCATTCTCTGTATGCTCATGTACATACTTATTGGTCCTGAAAAATCCTAAAAATGGTATATTGCAAAAATCCTAAAAATTGCAAAATTTCTTGAAAAAATGATCATCGTAGTGAAAACCTGGTAAACAGGTGCTTTGATGTATCTATTATCTTGGTGAAAACTTGGTAAACAGGTGCCTTGATAATACTAAAAAAAATATAGAAAATTGAAAAAATACAAAAAAAAATGAAATATTCAAAAATACAAAAAAAATAAAAAATAAAAGAGAAAAGTACAAAAAAATTGAAAAAGAAGAAAATGTGCCATTGATGAAAACCTAGTAAACAGGCGTCATGGTAGCAAAAATAGAATCTCTACCAAGATGGTGAAAACCTGGTAAATAGGCTCCTCTTGTTTCCTGAAGCTACATCTCATCTTAGCATCACTTGGCTCTTAGTTTCCTTCATTAGATTGCTTTCCTACTTTCCTCCTTTAGTTTGTTTCCTGCTTGGGTTTTCCAGCTCATGCACTTGCCTTTAGTTGTCTTCAATATTTTCCTCGAATCTTCATAGATTGGAATTGGTTCACACTTGGGGGCACCTTCCTAGTCTAGGGGGAACTTTCCTATCACTTTTAGAAGTTTTGTTCGTGTATCAGTCACCAGTGGTTCCCGCTGCGTTTGCCTGTTGATGCCTAGCTAGTTTTGAGATTTCTCTCCTAGAAGATCTCTCGTGTATTGGTCGCCAGTGGTTCCCATTGTGCCTGCCGACTGATACTTTTCTCTTGTTCAAACTTATCTCTGTCAAGATCTCTTCTTTACATCAGTCACTAGTAGTTCTCACTACGTTTTCTTGCTGACGTTTCGCTCGTACTTTATTCTCTCTTTTGAGAATCTTCCTTGTATCGGTCACTGGTGGTTCTCACTGCATCTTCCTACTAATACTTGGTTTTCACTTTGATATCTTTTTGAGACTTCATCTCTCGCAATAGTCATCAATGGTTCTCACTGCATCTGCCTACTATCACTATCCCATCAAGACTTTGAATGTTGTTTGCTTCCGATTTCAACTTCAATCCGCTTGGACACAAACATAAACTGAAACTAAAACTGAATTTGTGTTCCTTTGAAGCATGTTGAGATTTTCATTTTCTTGTTTGTTTGTTTTCTTTATCATTTCCCTTTTAGTGAATCTACGACGTCTTTCTTGACTGAGAAATGCGAAGACTAGGGGCATGATCTTTTCTCAGCTTTCTATTTTCTGGTTTAGTTCCAATAATCCAATGAATCCATCTAAGTGAGGTGTCCATCTATAAGAGGCTTCATCTCATATTGGATGGCCATGCATACCTTGACTCCTTTTATATGGATGCTTTAGTGAGGTTGGTTCTTCTCCTTGTCTATTTTGAGTGACTTCTTTCTGCTACAAGTAAAATTGCTAACGCTCGTCTTGCTAAGTGAACGTAAGGGTCATTGCGAGCATGCTTTGGCAAAAGAAGGAACTCTCACATGTTTGGTGTGTTTGTTCGCAAGAAACATTTAGGTCATTCTAACAATTGTGCTCTGATGCTTATGTTAACTTGCTAAATCAAAAGGAATAGGTGTTCAGGTCATTCTGGCTTCTTGTGCCTTAATGCTTACACCTCATTCTGACAAATTTAAAACTCCTGTCATATTCATATTCTCATAACTATAATGTTAGTGAGGATTGTATAGCATCTTGTGATTGTCTCGTGCTTAAATGAACTCGATGATGATAAATACAATGAGTCCAACAACCAAGTCCTAGGGTTTGCATTTTCATTCTAGGCTTGCATCTTAGTTTAGGCTTGCATTTTCATGCTAAGCTTTGCATTTGAGATGATATCTTGGTACTCTCTTGATTGCTTTCTTTTGGATCTGTTCATCAAAGGTCCTCATCTTTTGTCTTGAGTTCATCTTGGCTGCACAAGTGTCTGGTCCTCGCTCTCAATCATCGAAACGTATTCCTTTTGGTTAGTACCTATCACATATTGTGACAATCCTACATGAGATGATTAGTACCATATACATTACATATCCATTGCATTTTCATTTCATTTCCATTTGCATTCATAAATTCATTTGCATCTACATATACATGTGCATCCACTATAAGCATAACTCAAATCATACATTACACATATGCATACATTCTATCCATCTATCACTGCATTTCACATTGCATCATCATAAAAATAAAACATGTGCATTTCATTTCTATCCATACATCTAAGCATATAGAAACATCTCATAAAACATCAATATCAAAGCAATATGTCAACAAGTACGATGGTATCAAAACTGTCAATCTCATATATATCTCGAAACAATGTCATGTACAAAAGAGATGGTGTTACTTGAGCACAGTATCAAAAAAATGGGCTACAATACAATTATATCAAAGTGTGCTAACTAGGTCCCGCACCACCTAGATGAGGTGGTGGAAATGGTCTCTGTGGAAGGGGCATCAGTCACTGTGGAGGTGCCTGCTATGGAGGTGCCTGTGGTGGTGCCTATTATGGTGGTGTCTACTATGGTGGTGCCTACTATGGTGGTGCCTATAGTGGTGCCTATGAAGGTGCTGGTGGAGGTTCCTACGGAGCTCCAGCATAATCAACAAAAGGAGGAACTTGCTCTGCTAAACCTAGAATGACCCCGCAGTAAGCTACATAGTATTAAGCTACCTGAGCAGCCTCATATCTTGTCTCAATCCTCGATCATGCTAGCTCCTCCTATAGCTACTTGATCTTGATGTCCCTGTCAGCTACGTGGGTCTCCTCCCCGATGACTTAGATGTGGTAGTCATCCCACTCCTACTAGACCTATCACACTCTCATGGCTCTTCCTAAGAGCCTCCTACAACTATGATGTACTTGCTCCTATCAGAATATCAGGAATATCGGTATCATCATCCAGAGGTTCTTGCTATGATGTATCACCTATCTGCTACTTGGTGGACCTCTACTAGGCCCCACTACCCCTAGCTCCTGCATCTGAACCCATGGTCCTGGCAGGGATGCTAATCTATCCAGATCGGAGTCTCAACACTCTCTACTACTATCCTATGCAACCTGCTACTATGCAAGCTGGTGAACTAGTGCCTACTAGGCTAGTACCTATTGGGTCGGTACCTGCTATTGTTGCACAAGCTACTGCTGTGCTCCCATACTGAGAGGATCAGTAAATCTTAGATGAGGTCATGCTATCAACTGGTCCCTATATGTAGGCGTTACCCCTACATTGGTGACATCCACCATATAGTCCCATCGTGCAGCTGGAATGCATGCCTCTATCGCACACTGCCCTAGATCTAGTCTCACATGCCACCCCTTCTTCTCCTAATCAGAGAAGCAAGCATAGGGGCATTACTCATGTGATATGTCCTACTACCTACCAAACTGGTGCAAGACACATGTAACAAGAAGTCTCTCCATGATGGTAATACTCTATCCAATTAGTGGACATGATACAAACATGAAGGAAAGCTCTCGATGAGCATCATCCCAAGGCTCAGTGGCAACCCAAGGTCTCTAGACTACAACTTCCATGTCATCTAGCTATCCTCTCGACTGCTCCATCTTATCTAGCAAAGGCTGAGTCATTGGACCTACGTGCCTATAAATATAAGGCTCTAGTGCCTATCATGTATCATGGAATATAGGCCTGCAAACAGGGGGATGCTCCCAGGACCAGATCTACAAGACAAAGACACCTACCGCCATCATCCTCATGCTAGGATATACTATCTCATGCATCTCATGATACATGTGGGCTAGCATGCACTCACCCCATGTGAACCTAATGGTCAACCTCTCCAACATGCTCCGCAGCATCGTACCCTAGTTGCACTCTAGACCATGATGACCTCAATCTGGAACAAAGTATCAGCTCAGAAACATAGCAAGAACAATGGAAAATGGATGAGTGCCACTGTGCCTACTAATCAAATCATCCCAGGAGATGGTCTAACACATCACTAGATTATCTATGAAGATCATCCTCAAGGCTATTGTACCCTATAACGGCTATGTCTCGTACTCTACTCGAGCACCATGGATAGGTATCCATAGAATCTTGTATATGTCCTCGGGAGTCATAGTCATCTCCCCCATCAAAAAGTGGAAAGTATTCATCTCTAAATAGAAATGCTCTACAAGTGCACCAAGAAGACCGTGATTTACCCTAATGTTGGGTAAATGATGCAAGAATCCCAAACAGAGTCCGTCAATGTGAGAACTCTCTGCATTTGTTAGTCTCTACACTAATGTAGTAATCATAGGATGGTGTGTCCTGAAGGTGACGTTAGAGAAGTCAACCTGTAAAGCAAGCGATGACATTGGATCAGTATCTAAACATGATGGTTTTCAACACAACAACAACAAATGCAGCAAGGCATTTATCCTAGACATGACTCTGCGACGCTCTACTTGGCTGATTTTATGCAAATTTGACAAATTTTGACAAAAAGTATTCAAAATCTATAGCAGCTTTTCATGCGAGGAAACTATTTCCCCATGCGAGACAAGACTTGGCCTTGCGCAAATAGGAGATATCTCGTACAGGACCAGCTTTCATCTCACGCGAGCTTCCAGATAGAGCCCGCGTGAAGAAACCCTAATTGATGTGAGGAAACTACTTCCTTGCACGAAGTGAGATCTAGGTCAGTGTGAGGAAACTACTTCCTCGCGTGAGATTGGAAGAACATGTCCTAAAACTTTCTAGATCTATCCTAAATTGACCTAAAATGTGATACAAATTGAAATGCAAGGAGGTTTATCGACTACTTACAGGTGTGTCATACTCCACTGGCTGGGCGTGTCATCAAGAGCACTCAAATCGATGCATATGCAGTGAAAGACCCTTCATTTCTCCCTTAGAGCTCAAAATCACAAGAAGACGAAGGTGAATAATGAATTGAAAATGACCCCTCCGGGCCTTATATAGCTTTTCACCTAATTTTCAAAAGTGCTTTGTTTTGTGTGAAAATTTCACCCTTAGCTAAATTGACTACTTTGAATCCATTTTTAGGATTGAAATCAAAATCTGACATCTCTAGATAGGTCAAAATTGCATTTTAAATTCTGGGACCCTTTGGGATTGGATGCTTGTGCAGTCAGCTTTCTAGCGTCATCTTCCTGCCAGACCCTCATCTTTGCATCATGTTCTCAAGATCTTTTCTCTTTTCATCAAATTCAACTTTGGTCAACCATGGTTAAACTTGGTCAGCAAGACATCTGCTTTGCTCTGATTTTCTTCTGCAGCTTCTCGAATCTAGTCCAATTGCTTCTACTCCGCAACCTCTTGTTATCAATCGTCCTTCTGATATATCATCTTTCAATTTTGATCTCGAGGGGGAAAGATGATTGCATCATTTGAATCTTGTCAAATCAATTCTTGAATTAGTTTGATATGAATCATCAGTTCTCATTGTTAGGGGCATCTCGGTGCCTCGCATCTTACTATCTACTCATCTATCTTTTAGGTATCTGAGCAATCTAACTTTGATCCTCAGGAATCAAGCTTCATTTTGAAGATGGTTCTCGAAATCTTTTAGGTATTGGGGCAATCTAACCCTAATTCCTACAAGTCAAGCTTCATTCTAGAGATGGCTCTCGAAATCTCTCTTAGACCATTATCTAGGCAATCTAACTCGGGTCTCGTTGGGTTGAGCCTTGTATTAGGGAAATCTAACCCTAAGTTTGTAGACAGTCCTAAGTCTACATCTCTCATCAATTGGTATTGGGGCAATCTAACCCTGATTTTGCTTCTCTCAAGACCGTTGTCTTTGCAATCTAACTTAGACTTCGGAAAATTCATGCTTTGATCTATTTGGTGTCTTGGCAACCTAACCTACACTTCTAAATTTCTCATCATCTGTCACTTCAGACTATTCTTTGAATCAATGTGCTATTCACACATCAATTCAAAGAGGGGAAAATGTAATACCCCAAAATTGGCACCTAATAAATTCAATCAATTTTGGTGCATTTTCATCAATTTTACATCTTCAAAGTCCTAGTTTCCTAGGCAATTTTGTCTCTCCTACCTAACTTAATTCGACTTGATGTCAATTACAAAAACCCTAAATTGCATTAATCAAATATTAAAATTAATTCCTAAAGTCTTCAACTTTTATTAGCTAAATTACCCATTTGATAAATTAATTTAATTCTAAAAGCCTTAAGTGCTTTAAATTAAATTAAACCCATCCCATTTGGCTAATATACATAAAAAGGAATTAATTATTACTTGTTATTTGAATGGACACTCCCTTTTGAATTAATAATTTACAATATTCGAAAGGTCACCCTATGTGGCAATTTCCATTCTTTTAATTTAGTAATTCATGTCTTTTTGTCTCAAATGGGAATGAAGAGTCAGGAGTTTCAAATCAAGAACCTCTTCATTCTCTTCCCAGGCTTGTCTATTTAATGGACATCATTTCTTCATTCAAGGGAGAAAATTTTGAGTAATTAAACTATAGCACTTTTTTGTCTCATTTAATTCAAAGCTTTTATTGCATATTAGTGTAATTTTCTCATTTTAGTTTAATATTATATTTTCATTATAGTTATTTTTCTTATTTGCTCATAGCTTAATCTAATCTTATTTCAAGTTCTTTAGAATAAATCTGCACTCCATATTTCTTGCAAAGCTATTTAGATTAATATCATATTTTCTTCAAAGCATTTTTAGACTAAATTGCACTCATTCTAGTTTAATTCTAGTTTGTGTATCTTCATAGCTTTTGAAAATCCTCCATTGTAGAACTAGTCTTTGGTTATTGGCTCTCATTCTGAGAGTAATTAAACACCCCATCTACATAGTAGGCAACAAGTCGCTTCACCATGAATTTTGAATTGATTAATTCATACTCTCTCTCATAATTTGATCATGTGAGTAATGACTATGTTGCGTGTGTAGTTGGATTAGAGGTCCACATTCGACTATACACACCTGATAGGGTAAAACATGAGGACATCCACTAAAATGATACATCTTGATTACTATAGTTGTAGGGTAAGGTTATATATCACCCTAATTGTGCATAATTTTCAAACTAGGATCTATTTCTAAAGGCATAATTGTTTCATGCAGTACTTTTGGTATTCTTGGGGGATTCACTTTCAATTTTGTTCTCAACTTAGAGGTGAAGCAATTATCAAATCTTACAAAACTAGCCTCCTTTCTATCTCAAGACAAATCCACGCTCCATAGTCACACTGGAAATTGAACACCGTCCTTCTCTTTATTCAAGTACATAGTTTGTTCAAAGAAAATAACATGCTTTGTCAAGAATATATGTATTAACAAGGAATACAAAAGTAAAGGAGCCTCCAACATCATGTTCTAGATTCACACCAAACCTTCATGTATCTTTTCTACAATGTAAGGAGCAAAATCATAAACTACTTGGAAATGGGGCTTCCTAACATGAATGGCCATGTAAAGAAATTCATTTGGAATGACCTGTGAAGGATGCAAAACCATAACTTGGCATGATGAATAGAAAGCCACAAAAAATATATGACAGAAAGCCTTCATTTTTAATGGCTCTTTAGTGCTAAGGCCAATCAAATACTTGTCATTTCCTACAATAGATAGTGAGCAGTCATCAATGTATTTTTTATATAAGTCTTTTGAGATGTATACTTCTATCAAAATTCTTGATGGTCAATGGGCTCCAAAAATGGGATGACTCATATAAATCAAACAATTCTTGTATCTCTTCTCTGAAAACCCTAATAATTTTATTACCATCATTATCCTTGATTATTCTTAGTACAAGGTCATATCTATTTGCAATAGCTACCAATGAATCTACATACATGAATACTCTTGTGGTCCAATACACTTGTAGTCTCATAAACTATGTTACGATATATAACACTAGTTTTAGTTGAATATAATTTTATGTTTACTTTTATCTTCTTGCTTGACTCTAGAACAAGAATATAATTGTGTGGTCATTCAGCTAGTTTGAGATCACTCATAGTAGTCATGAGCTAAATTTTTTGAAATGTGTCCCTTATGTAATTGATTACTGTAACATACATGATAATATCATATACTTGAGCTAGCTCACATTGCCCTGAAATCTCATGCAATGGTTTAACTACGACATTGTTTAATTGAGATGTTCAACATAAATATTGTTTAACTATGGTGTTGTTTAACTGAAATATTATTTAACTATGATGTTGTTTAACTGAGATCTTGTTTAATTGTGTTGTTGTTTAACTGAGCTGTTGTTTAACTGTGTGACTATTTAATCGATATGATATTTAACTATGGGGTTGTTTAATCGATATGTTGTTTAATTGTGATGTTGTTTAATCGATGTGTTATTTAATCATGATCTTGTTTAATTGAGATGTTGTTTAACTGTGATGATGTTTGATCAAGTTTTTATTTACCTAAGGTATTGTTTAATCATGATGTTGTTTAACTATGTCGTTATTTAACCATGACACTATCTAATCGAGATGTTTAATAGAGGCAATGTTTAACTATGATGTTGTTTAACTATGGCACTATTTAACCAAAATGTTGTTGAACTATAATGCTGTTTAATCGAGATGCAGTTTAACCATGGCACTATTTAAACAAGATGTTGTTTAACTATAGTGTTGTTTAACTATGACACTATTTAACTATGACATTGTTTTACTATGATGTTTAACTATGTCATTGTTTAACTATGATATTGTTTAACTATGATGTTTAACTATGATGCTATTTAACTATGGCGCTATTTAACCAAGATGTTGTTTAACTGTGGTGTTGTTTAATCAAGATGTTGTTTAACTATGATGTTGTTTAATAATGATATGATGTTGTTTTATTGAGATGTTGTTTAATTATAACACTGTTTAACCAAGATGTTGTTTAATTATATTGATGTTTAACTATGGTATTATTTAATCAAGATGCTATTTAATTATGACATTTTTTGATTGAGTTTTTTTTAAAATAAAGCATTGTTTAATCAAGATGTTGTTTAACCAATATGTTGTTTAACTAAGGTGTTGTTTAACAAAGGTGTTGTTTAACTAGGGTGTTGTTTAATCAAGATGTTGTTTAACCAAGGTGTTGTTTAACTGAGGTTGTGTTTAATCATGCCACAAATTTTAGATTCCTAGCAAAGGCAAAATCTGTAATGAAAAAGCCAAATAGATAGGCCATAGATTTTATTAGGGTTTCACCATGCCCTAAAAATTGCCCCAAAAAATCATTGTCCAAAGGAAGACTTTTTACCTTTCCCTAGGCACACATAAAATATGTCTACATAATGAGGTCCTAATTAAACAACATATTGAAACTATTTTTACTACATAAAACCTAGAAAGAATCTAAAGTCTAGGTCCTAATTAAACAACATATTAAAAATATTTTTACTATAAAAATATTTTTACTATTTAAACAACAACGCTTTAGTTAAAGAGCAAGTCAATCAAATAGTGTAAGAGTTACACAAAATCTCGATTAAACAATGTCATAGTTAAACGATGTCATAGTTAAACAACTTCATAGTTAAACAATGCCACAATTAAACATCATCTTTGTTAAACAACATCATAGTTAAACAACAACTTGATCAAACATTGCCACAACTAAACAACATCTAAATTAAACAACATTTTGGTTAAACAACATCTTGGTTAAAGAACATCTTGATTCAAAAACATCTTGGTTAAACAATGCCATAGTTAAACAACATCTCGATTAAACTTCAAAGAAAATAAATCACCATTACACATAATACTACAAAGAAAAGAAATCACCCTTGCCTCCTTTGGTCGATGACCTTATAGGGCATTGTGAAACCCTAATAAAATTTGTGGCCTATCTATTTGGCTTTTTCATTTCACATTTTGCCTTTATTGGGACTCTTTCACCATGAGGTTTTGTTTAACTAATGTGTAGTTTAATCAAGCTGTTTAACCAAGGTGTTGTTTAACTAAGATGTTATTTAACTAACGTGTTATTTAACCAAGGTTTTTTTTTAACTAAGGTGTTGTTAAATCAAGAGTACACATACATGTGTGTGTGTGTGTGTGTGTGTATTTATATGTGTATATATATATATATTTATATTGTTGGAAACTGCAATTGAAGCAGTTGTTGTATTGTCATTGATGTCAAACCTTAACTGGTAAGATTGTTGCTATTTAAGAAAGTACTATATCTATTTGATTGTAGAGAAGGATGTGGGCAAGGTTGATAACAATAGCACCTAAGGAAAGGTTGAGTTATCTTGATACTTCAATGGGTACTTGATTATGTGGCCCAATGATAAGATAATGTATTATTTATCTAAGTAAGAATGAAGATGAAAGAAGTAGGCTTAACCGAGAAAAAATGAAGAAATCTAGTTTAAGCCGAGTGATGTTAGTGTTGACCGAGCTAGTATATGCCGAGTAAATTCAGTGTTGACCAAACATGTAGTACCCTACCCCTAGTCCAATTTTATAAATGTTATGATTATTCTAGGATGATAGATTATATGTTAAGAAATTATTAATGCTCATGGTTTTACTGACCCCATACTAGCATGTGTATGGTTGATGTGCTTGTTTTATATTTTTGTTTGACATGCCTGATGTGGTTGAGGGATAGAGTCGTAGTTACTTTCTTGTGAGATCCACATGATCGGCCGATCCCCGCCATTTTTTGTTATATATTTATATATGTATGTACATGCAGGTTTTGTATGCAGGTTTGTAGGTACCGAGCATTGACTTCCTTGAATTATCATGATGAGCATGCCCTATCGCAATATCCCAAATGGTAAGAGCGGGGAGATAATATACGGATCTAAAACCCTAACTTAAGCCCATTTGTCCTAGGATTGGACAAGTATATGTTGACCACCCTATCTGAATTTGTTAGGTTGACAAAGTTCGTGGATCCCTTCCTTGAGCTTGTTTGTTTTATATGATGATCTTGATTTATTATTATTTTTTTTAGTATGTGATTTTCTATAGTTATGGAAATTAATATTATAGTTGGAAAATAATATTAAATTTAATTCCTATGCTTTTGTGTGATTATTAATTAATTAAAAATTAAATATGAGGATATTTGGATTTAATTAATTAATTGTGTGAAAATAGGATTAATAATATTCCATTAGATATTAAATAATTGAATTGCATGTTTTAATTGTGATTTGAATATTAAATTATTTAATGAGAAATTATTATACTTACATGTGCTTTACTAAGTTTGAATGTGATTTGTTTCAAAAAGGTGACAACTCAAGTCTTTAGGAGTCTAAGTTGCGTTGTGCACAATTAAAAGATATTTTTAATTAATAATTAGTAATTTCTTTCAACTTAAGAGTGGGAGTTTGGATAGGAGTTGTCTTATGAGTCATCTAGGGTTTGCATGAATGGTGGATTTGAATCAGGTTGTTGGAGATTTGTGGAGATAGCTTTTGGAGAATTTTAGACATTTTTGTGATTCTTGAGCTTTGTGTGTGTGCTTGAGTGTTTCTGGGTGAAGATTGCTTCCATCTAGAATTGGGCTTTGCATACACTGTGATTGAGATCTGTAGGATTGAGTTCTTCTGTTAATAGATCTGGGAGTTTCATCATTCTATAGGCATTCTATTTCAATTTCTAGCATTGTAATTGAGGTAGGGTTTGAAGAAACCTTCCTGTAATTTGATCTGTAGAATTTTTAGTATTTTCATATGCTTATTTTCTTTCATTGTTATAGATCTATTTTCAATTATGCTTTCAATTTGGGTGTTAGAAAACCCTTAAAATTATGACTTTTAGTTTATTTTATGACTTGGCACAGTAGGGTTATGCTGTCAAAGTTTTGTGAGAAATTCTCTATAGAACCCTTAGAAAATGGGAAAAATTAAATTGATTATAGTTCAAACTATTGAACAGAGGAAATAAATAAATGAGCTATTGAGAAAAATCTATTTTGGCATGAAAAAATGCAATCTGGGTTTAAAAAACCAATCTCTATTAAAAAATCACAGTTAGGGAAAAATTACGACAGTAAATATTATATTGCTTATAAATGAAAAGAAATTACATTAGCAAATAGAAAATATAAATTGCAAATAATAAAAGAAAAAAAAAATTAGAGAAAGACAAAATTATCTTATGTATAAAGTGAAAATAAAATACTTCCATTTCTGGAGAATTTCCATTCTGTACTTTATTTATGTTTTCAGAAATATTCTCTGCTCTTTTTGGAAATGTGTGGATGCTTATATATATATATATATATATATATATATATATATATATATATATATATATATATATATATATATATATATATATATATATATATATAATATGTACATATATTTTCGAATAAAAAAAAATATAGTGAAAAGCATTTTGTCAAAATAAAATAAAATATAAATATAAATTAAAAAAAATATTTTTTGGGCAATTTGATTGATGGGGTGGGGGCCACCAAATTCCCAACCCCATGGCTTTGGCACGATTTCCATGGGGAGACCATGCGCAACACTTAAGGGAGGACAGTGGGGCTTGGGTCCACGTGCCCCCCCCCCCTCATGTCTCTCACTTTTTTTGTATTATATTATTAATTTTTTTTTAAAAAAAATTATTTAAGATTTGTTAAATTATGTTTGTTAATTAGTTTTTAATAATAATTTTGTTAATAGTTTTTTTTTATATTAGTAAATATCCTTAATAATTTATATTAATAATTATTATTTAATAACAATAATTTTTATTAATAATTAATATTTAATAATATTAATTTTGTTGTAAGATTTATTTAATATTGGTAATGTTCTTAGTAAAGTTCATTAATAATTTTCGTTCGATTTTAGATGCAGGAAAATTTTGTTGAAACTATTAGGAATCAAGATAAAGTTTTACCATAGCTTTTATTAATAGTCTAGTGAACCATGGTTATTAATTGTTTGGTAAACTTTATCTAATAAGTAAAGTTAAATCTGATTGGCAATATATTAGCTTTCAATTAATTGATTGAATTTGAAATAATCATTTAAACCTAGCCTAGGTTTGACATACAAGATGTTTAAATGTACCATAGATGTGATTGCAATAGTTGTGCAATTGGAATTTTAATTAATATTGAAACGTATGTATTGTTTTATATCTGTACATGCATCTTTTCATACTGAAATTGGCTATTTTATACAATATGCTTTTATCTTTCCTGAATGTGGGTTTATTTGTTATATGGGTGCAAGATGACCTAAGAAAGACAGAGGCTTGGGAATTATCCTCTATGTTCATGTTGTTTCTTATGTTTGGCGTGAGTGTGATTTTTTTATACCCATTTGACCTTATATGCTCATGATGTACTATGTGTTCAGTGATTATGTTTATATAGTCAATCCTAATTTCTATGATGATTCTGGATGTGTGACTATCTAATTTTTATCTATGTTAGATCCAGGAGAGATCTATGAGCCTAGGGTAGTTTTCCTAGATATGTGTTATGGGGTGGCTTGCAATAAGTGCCAGGGCCCAAAAGTGGCTGCCAAGATGACTTATTATGAGTATCTATAATCAAGTGATAACTTAATATAACATTGAGAGATTTTAAAATGAACCTAATAAGATATGTTTCATTTCCCTAGCTTAGTGCTAGTACAAACTAAGTTGGGAATGCAGAAGATGACTAGCCCCCTTTAAAGGGATGAGTTGGCATAGTCGATGGCTTCGTCAGTATGAGAGGACATTGACACCCTATATGGTCACTTGGGTGCCAGGATCCAGAGAGTTTACCAGGACAAAACTCAAGGGTTAGGCGCACACGATGACACCTTCCTATGCATAGTCTAGTTATCCTACATGTGTCGGTTGCCTCTCAAATAGTGAGTCTTTCATGGCATTACTACTTTTTTCACCTTGAGTTAGAGAGCTTTTAGGATCCTTTCCTTGGCTTTTTTTGTTTGATGTTTGTTATCCGAGTGGGATCTATTGTTATCTCCTTAGCACGGTGGGAGTGGACCATTTAGGTTCACGAGGTCAGGTGGTAGTGATTCTTTTACCATTTGAGATTCTGACGGTCATGTACTGGTGCTGGATGATCCCTATAGCATTTGTTCCTTCTTGATCTTCATTGTTGAAGTTGTGTTCTTATCTCTTCTTCTTCTTCTTTGTGATCCTGTATCTTGGTATCAATTTCTCATAGATATCATGTGTACTTCTTTTCAGTTATTGTGTTACATACCCTGCAACATGTGTAGTGGATGTAGATTTATGGATACCTTATGGTACCTGATGTATTTGTGTTTCCTCTATGTGATGTTTCTTCTATCTTTCATTTGTTTGTTGGATTTTTGTAATTGTACCTATTATATTTTAATTAATTAATGTTAATGTAATCTTCATTGAGGAACCCTTGAGAATTGTAACCTATGTTAGTTTTGTTTTACTGTGAGTAAATGGTAATTGCTTCCGCATTGATGTTTATCTTGTTTGTTAACTTTAAAGAAAAATTATTCTACAAACTTAGTAGCATGTTTTAGGTTATTTTCTCTTGGGTTCCTTGGCGGGGCACTACACTTGGTATTAGAGCACCGAGTTCTACACTGGGAACTCTGGGAAGTTGTGTCCCCATTAGATGTATAAACTATTAAAACTTGAAACCAAACATAGACATATAACTCTTTTGTGTTTGATAACCATTAAATTACATAAAAAGATTTATGTTCTTGCTTCTCTTAAAATGTCTATGAGGTATCACTTGCCTAGTGATTATCATAGGTGATTGGCTTGTTTGTTGTGTATGGTTATCTTATCTAATGCATCTAGGGTAAAGTACCCTTGGATGTCATGAAGCGAATACTCCCTTGAGTGTGGCTACCAATAGTCACCTTGTTATGTGGATGTTTTATGATTGATGATTTATTTTTGGTTGATTGATGAATCGTTCATGATGTGTGGGGGCTATCATTGAATTTTGAACTTTCTTATGTTGGACTAGTCACCTAAACCTTTTTTTTTCTATCTATGTTATGACACTAGTCACACTTGACTTATTGTTGAATTACTACATGGTACTTTTATGATTTAATGTTGAGCTTAGAATTCCCCCACTTGGGTTTCACCTACTATGTTTTGTGGTGGCTACTCCAAATGTTTGGTATTGTTGGCCCTATTCTATGATAAGTGTTGTTTCTATCATGTTCATCTTGAACCCCTGATAGTATGTATGAGGGAGGACATCACGGAGATGGTACTATATTTTCCATGTGAAATTGGAATAATTGTGTATCCTTTATGTTTGCATAAGTGTTGCATTAACTAGATAGATTTTGATGAACTCCTCAATTTTATTATTTGTTATAGATATGAATGTGTTCTTTATACGATTGAACCTAGATGTTTTCTATGATGATGAATAAATAAAAGTTTTTATTTATTTGAATTGTCAATGAATGATTCATCAATGTGATTTTCAGTTTGTTCATAAACTAGATATTATATTGTTCTTAATGACTGCATATCATGTTCCTACCTTATAATTTGATTTCAAATGTTATGTTTTGTTTTTAGTAAATGCTTTGTGTTTGGGGGATATGTATCCTTATCTATTTGTAGGCATCCAGGACTAAGCCTAATCCTAGGGGGGTGGATGTAGTACCCCACCCCTAGTCTGATTTTATAAATGTTATGATTATTCTAGGATGATAGATTATAGGTTAAAAAATTATTAATGCTTATGGTTTTACTAACCCCATACCGACATGTGTATGGTTGATGTGCTTGTTTTATATTTATGTTTGACGTGCCTAATGTGGTTGAGGGACAAAGTCGTAGTTACTTGCTTGTGAGATCCACACAATCGATCGATCCCCACCATTGTGTGTTATATATTTATATATGTATGTACATGTGGGTTTTGTATGCAGGTTTTTAGGTACCGAGCATCGACTTCCCTGAATTTTTAGGATGAGCGTGCCTATCACAATATCTCAAATGGTAAGAGCAAGGAGATAATATATGGATCCAAAACCCTAGCCTAAGCCCATTTGTCCTAGGATTGGACAAGTATCTATTGACTACCGTATCTGAATTTTTCAGGTTGACAAAGTTCATGGATCCCTTCCTTGAGCTTGTTTGTTTTATATGATGATCTTGATTTATTGTTTTTTTTCTAGTATGTGATTTTTCTATAGTTATGAAAATTAATATTACAGTTGGAAAATAATATTTAATTTAATTTCTATGATTTTGTATGATTATTAATTAATTAAAAATCAAATATTTGGATATTTGGATTTAATTAATTAATTGTGTGAAAATAGGATTAGTAATGTTCCATTAGATATTAAATAAATGAATTGCATGTCTTAATTATGATTTGAATATTAAATTATTTAATGAGAAATTATTATATTTACATGTGCTTTCTTAAGTTTGAATGTGATTTGTTTCAAAAAGGTGACAACTTGTCTTTAGGAGTCTAAGTTGAGTTGTGCACAATTAAAAGATATTTTTAAATAATAATTAGTAATTTCTTTCAACTTAAGAGTGGGAGTTTGAATAGGAGTTGTCTTATGAGTCATCTAGGGTTTGCATGAATGGTGGATTTGAATCCCTAATAGAGGGAATTTGCATTCATTTGGATTCAATCAGGTTGTTGGAGATTTGTGGAGAGAGCTTTTGGAGAATTTTAGACATTTTTGTGATTCTTGAGCTTTGTGTGTGTGCTTGAGTGTTTTTTGGGTGAAGATTGCTTACATTTGGAATTGGGCTTTTCATACACTATGATTGAGATCTGTAAGATTGAGTTTTTTTGTTGACAAATCTGAGATTTTCATCATTCTACAAGCATTCTATTTCAGTTTCTAGCATTGGAATTGAGGTAGGGATTAAAGAAACCTTCCTATAATTTTATCTATAGAATTTTTAGTATTTTCGTATTATTGTTTTGATTAATTGTTATAGATCTATTTTCAATTATGCGTTCAATTTGGGTGTTAGAAAACTCTGTAGAATTATGGCTTTCAGTTTATTTTATGACTTGGCACAATAGGGTTATGTCGTCAATGAGAAAATTCACTATAGAACCCTTAGAATACAGGAAAAAATAAACTGGCTATAGTTCAAGCTATTGAATAGAGGAAATAAATAAATGGGCTATTGAGAAAAATCTATTTTGGCATGAAAAAATGTAATCTGGGTTAAAAAAAACCAATCTCTGTTAAAAAATGACAGTTAGTGAAAAATTATCACAGTAAATATTATATTGCTTATAAATGAAAAGAAATTACATTAGCAAATGGAAAATATAAATTACAAACAATAGAAGAAAAAACAAAATTAGAGAAAGACAAAATTATCTTATGTATAAAGTGAAAATAAAATACTTCCTTTTTTGGAGAATTTTCATTCTGTACTTTATTTCTCTTTTCAAAAATATTCTCTGCTCTTTTTGGAGATGTGTGGATGCTAATATATATATATATATATATATATATATATATATATATATATATATATATATATATGTATATATATATATGTATATATATATATGGATATATATATATATATATGTATATATATATATGTATGTATATATATGTATATATGTATATATATGTATATATATATATACATATATACTAGATACATATATATAGATACATATATATACATATATATATACATATATATATACATATATATATATATACATATATATACATACATATATATACATACATACATATATGTATATATATATATACATACATATATATATATATATATATATATATATATATATACATATATATATATATATGTATGTATATCTATATATATATGTATGTATATATATATATATCTATATATATATATACATACATATATGTATATATATATATACATATATATATATATATATATATATAGACATACATATATGTATATATACAGACATACATACATACATACATACATACATACATACATATATATATATATATATATATATATATATATATATATATATATATATATGCGGTGGGGGCCACAAAATTTCAAACCCCATGGCTCTGGCAATGTTCCATGGGGAGACCATGTCCAACACTTAGTACTGTGCATGGTATTGTGCGTAGTACTAAGTGTTGCGTATAGTACGTGGGGGCCTGTGCTATCATAAGGGAGGATAGTCGGGCTTGGGCACACGTGCCCCCCCTCATGTCCTCACTTTTTTTGTATTATATTATTAATTTTTTTTTTTTAAAAATTATTTAAGATTTGTTAAATTATGTTTGTTAATTAGTTTTTAATAATAATTTTAGTAATAGTTTTCTTTATATTAGTAAATATCCTTAATAATTTTTATTAATAATTATTATTTAATAACACTAATTTTTATTAATAATTAATATTTACTAATATTAATTTTGTTGTAAGATTTATTTAATATTAGTAATTTTATTAGTAAAGTTTATTAATAATTTTCGTTCAATTTTAGGAGGAAAATTTTGTTGAAACTATTAGGAATCTAGATAAAGTTTTACCATAGCTTTTATTAATAGTCTAGTGAGCTACGATTATTAAATGTTTGGTAAACTTTATCTAATAAGTAAATTAAATCTGATTGGCAATAGATCAGGTTTACATTAATTGATTGAATTTGAAATAATCATTTAAACCTAGCCTAGGTATGACGTACAAGATGTTTAAATGTATCATAGATGTGATTGCAATAGTTGTGCAATTGGACTTTTAATTAATATTGAAATGTATGTATTGTTTTTATATCTGTACATGCATCTTTTCATACTGAAATTGGCTGTTTTATACAATATGATTTTATTTTTCCTAAATGTTGGGTTTATCTGTTATATGTGTGCAAGATGACCTAGGAAAGATAGAGGCTTGGGAATTGTCTTCTATGTTCATGTTGTTTCTTATGTTTGGCATGAGTGTGATCTATTTATACCCATTTGACCTTATAAGCTTGTGATGTACTATGTGTTTAGTGATTATGTTTATATAGTCAATCCCGATTTCTGTGATGATTCTGGATGTGTGACTATCTGATTTCTATCTATGTTAGATCTAGGAGAGATCTATGAGCCTAGGGTAGTTTACCTAGATATGTGTTAGGAGGTGGCTTACAATAAGTATTAGGGCCCATAAGTGGCTTCTAGGATCACTTATTGTGAGTATCTGTAATCAAGTGATAACTTAATATAACATTGAGAGATTTTAAAATGAACCTAATAAGATATGTTTCCTCGCCCTAGCTTAGTGCTAGTACAAAATAAGGTGGGAATGGAGAAGATGACTAGCCCCATTTAAAGGGATGAGTTGGTATAGTTGATGGCTTCATTAGTATGAGAGGACATTGACACTGTGTATGGTCAGTTGGGTGCTAGGATCCAGAGATATTACTAGGACAAAACTCAAGGGTTAGACGTACATGATGACACCTTCCTATGCATAGTCTACTTATCCTACATGTGTCAGTTGCCTCTTGAATAGTGAGTGTTTCATGACATTACTCATTTTTTCACCTTGAGTTAGAGAGCTTTCAGGATCCTTTCCTTGGCTTTTTCTGTTTGATGTTTGTTATTTGAGTAGGATTTGTTGTTATCTCCTCAGCACGGTGGGAGTGGACCGTTTAGGTTCACGAGGTCAGGTGGTAGTGATTCTTTTACCATTTGAGATTGCGATGTTCATGTGCCAGTGTTGGATGATCCTTGTAGCAGTTGTTCCTTCTTGATCTTCATTGTTGAAGTTGTGTTCTTATCTCTTCTTCTTCTTCTTCTTTGTGATCTTGTATCTTGGTATCAATTTCTCATAGATATCATGTGTACTTCTTTTAGTTATTGTGTTACATACCCTACGACATGTGTAGTGGATGTAGATTTATGAATTCCTTATGGTACCAGATGTATTTATGTTTCCTCTGTGATGTTGCTTCTATCTTTCATTTGTTTGTTGGAGTTTTGTAATTGTACCTATTCTATTTTAATTAATTAATGTTAACATAATCTTCATCGAGGAACCCTTGAGAGTTGTAACCTATGTTGGTTATTTTTTAATGTGAGTAAATGGTAATTGCTTCTACATTGATGTTTGTCTTGTTTGTTAACCTTTTAAAATAATTATTCTGCAAACTTAGTAGCATGTTTTAGGCTAGTTTCTCTTGGGTTCCCTGGCAGGGCACTACAGAACATCAGTTAAATGCTAAGGAAGACATTATTAGCCGAGGAAACAGTTTTAATGGTGACCAAGCTTTCCAGTGAAGATCGAGGAGTTGAACACAATATTGATCGAGCGTCAATAATTTACATTTGAGGAAGAATTCATATTCCTAGCTAACATAGTTGAATTCTTGGATTGTGTAAATCATGTTGACTTTATTTATTGATTGTATGGAAGCATTTAATACACAATAAATTTTTTATTGTAAATCTATTAAGAGATTTGAGATGTTTCTATAAGGATAGACAAAGAACATAAAGATGGAAGGATTCAATGAATCTGACCTAACCCTAAGATCTATGGAGGAGATTAAGCGACAAAAGTTGTATTGACCTAATTGAGGAAGTATTAAGGAAACCTAAGCATAAGGTTGAGAAGAGAGGATGTTGGAGTTGTTATTGATGTTATTGATTGTATAAGCAGAAAAGGCTGAAGGATAAGTGTTTTGATTGCTTGAAGGGATTTTCGAGTAGATTAGTGATGGAGATGAAAATGAATGATAGTCAGTAAGCTAGCACATGTGTATGGAATTGGGTTTGTTATTTGCAAAGTGATTTGTATGTTTTCAAATCAATATTATTGTTACTTTCTAACCATTGTATCAGTCAAATTCCTTTTAACCAAGGTTGACCTAACAGTCATTTGTATAAATCCCTTGAACAAGGTTGCATTCTAATGGAATGTATGTAAGTCCTATAACAAGGTACACTTTTTAACAGAGTGGTTTAGATCCTCTAACCGGGTCACACCTGATAGTGTGTTTCTAACCTTTGACAGGGTTGGCTTTTCACAGAGCTCACTTCAGAAGAGTGAAAATATCAATAACATGTTACAAAGTGGTTTTTCCCAAATTTAGTTTCCATTATAAATCCTAGTGTTAATACTTGTGTGAATGTTTTGGTTTGAACATTATGTGTTTTGCAAGCTAGATATTGTTGGATAGTGGATTGCATTGTTATATGTTTATGTTTTGTATTCAGTAATGATCGAGTAGCTATTGGTTGTTAGATCAGATTTGCTGGAAAGTATTGAAATTTGATCTATACATCTGGACCTGAGAACAACCTATTCACCCCCCCTTCTCTATTATTCTAAATCATATTAACAATTGGTATTAGAGCTATTGGTGCTTACAGAGGACAAGTTTAAAATTACTTGAAGTAAATGATCAAGATGTATAAGAAGGAGGTACCAAAGCTAAATAAGGAGAACTTCCCTGCATGGAAAAGTTTGATGAAGCTGCATCTAGCTGGTATTGGTGATTCTGCAAAGTATTATGGTTGAGCATAAATATGTTACACCTATTGCACCTCTGACTACCAAGGAGATGAGAGCTAAACAAGAGTGCAATCAAGCAGTGTTGGAGATTGCATCTACCCTAAGCTATCCAGAATTTGAAGACATCAAAGACTGCACAAATGTTAAGCAAATGTG
>BSBK01015063.1:0-57201 GCA_027943335.1 Chamaecyparis obtusa | reverse complement strand
GTTAGGCATGAAGGATCTAGACATAAGCTATTACCTTTATAGGAGACAAGGGTTAAGGGTTTTGGAGTTATTAGGTGTTGTCCTTGTGACAAACCTTAGGAGTAGAGGATTGGTGAACCTATTCCTACAAAGCCTAGTTTGAAAGAGAAGGATAATGATATATCTAAAAAATTTATTGAGATTAAGAGGCATATGGTCTTTCTGACAGAGATATTACAACAAATAATGACATTTGTGACACAGAGAGATAAGGATGATGTCAAGTTGATTGAGGAATCTGGAGAGAGATGGTGTTTACCGAGGTACTGAGGTGGTTAGTAGTGAAGGGAATGGTCAGAGTCAGTTGTTATCAGTTGCATATAGAAAAGATAAGAGAAGCGGGAAGTAGGAAAACTTGCTACAGGGAACAATGGATGAAGTGAAGACATCTTGGGATGAAGGACAAGAGGAGATATGGGTTAAGAACATATATGGCATACCTGTTCTGATTCCCTTAAGGTGTTCCTAATTTCCTTATGAGAAAATATTCTTAACTTGAGGTGTCTGATGCAGGAGCATCCTAGGATTCTTGGCAATCTTGTATTAACCAAAAATGTGTTTGTCTTTGAAGGTAGCTAGATTGCTAGTTTTGATCTAGTTTGGTGGAGTAATGGCTTGGTCTAGGAGATTGGTTACTTAGTTTTTGTGGTTATCGAGGTGCTTGGTCTCTTAAGAACACTCGATAATTAAAGGTGCCAGTTGCTTCTGGCGCTTGATGATAACTGCATTACTCAATCATGCTTGGCATGGTTTGGTTCTCTAGTGCTCAGTTATTTCTCTCATGCTCGGTGTTCTTGCAGACTAACATGGTTATTTGGATGAATCATCTTGGCCAACTGGTGCATTTGATTTGGGTCGCATTCCTCAAGTTATCGATTGACCATTGGATGTGCGGGGATCTAGATCTGGCATGTTGCATTCTTCTATGCGGATTTGATGATCATTTGGGGCCATCTTGGAGAATGTAATTTATTGTAAGGCTATTTTTTAAGCCAACTGATGTTTTGGCATTTAATAATTGTTCGTAGGAGTTAATTATTTCATCTAAGCTGACTTGTGGCTGTGGATGAGTATTTATAGGATGGTTGGGTAGTTTTTTAGGCATGGATATTAGGATCGGGATCAAGGAATTGGGAATTAGTATCTTGTGAGCTTAGGCACAGGAAGATTGCTTGGAAGTTGTGAGTACAAGTTTAGATCTTCCTGGGACCCTACCAGTGTCTTGCCATGTTGCAAACCTGGACTAGTTGAGTGGTGAAGTTGTGGAAAAGACTTGGATACTGCGAGATCTTGTAGACTATTACTTTCTTTGTAATTGGCCATACTGAGGAAGGCCTTATAGCCTGACACATTGCATGTAATCATTAAATTATGAATAAAAGATTACATTTTTATATCAGATTTGGTGTTATTTATGTTGAATTCTGCTATGTATTGGATTGGATGCAAGGTTGGGCAGTCCTTAATTGGATCCTCCATCCTTGACTGCGTCAGATAGTAGATTTGATAGTGATTACTATGCTATCAGCTGTAATTGTTTCATGCATGTGAAGATACAATTTCATCAATTCACATTTTGTTTGTAAGACATATTTTTATAATACATTGTTTGTATTAGGGTAGTTAGCTCAATTGAGAGTTAGCCAAACAACAGTGATAAAATCAACACTGAGCCTCCTATAAACATTACCTTAATCAACATTTACTTTCATGAAAATTAGTTTCTATGTGGTTTTTCCCATCTTGGGTTTCCATGTTATATCTGGTGTGATGGTCTTCATTGTTTTTGTTCTTTCATGCTTTTATTAGTATTAATTATTTGAATGGTTTATGTGTATACTTGATCAGTAAAAGTCTTAGAAAGTATTTTAGAATAATTGATTCACCTCCCTTTCAGCTATTCAGGATATTCAAAAAATAGAGCCCACGGTGAAAAACTTAAACAAAATACCAACCTTGACTAGGTTTAACAAAGAAACAAACCCTTGAAAAAATTAAAGTTAAAATAACTTGACCTGAAGAATACAAATAGTTTAAAACTAGGGTTAATGTAAAAATAGTTTTAACACATAAAATATAGACCCACAAGGGTTTTTAGATCTTAACCCAACAAACAAAAAAAAACTTGAACAAGGGTTTCAAAAAGTTTACATGTTTACACCATTTCAAACTTGATATCCTAATAGGCATTTACAAAGCATAATATGTTATAATCTAAAACAAGGTATTCATTATAACAAATACTTTAACAAGTTTAAAATGAGAAAATAAACTAAACCCCTTTTTTTATTTTCTCTTTCTTTAGATGTTCTGAACCAGTCATTCATATCTTATTTAAGTGTGTATTTTCTAGGGAGATTTGGGGAATTTGTGGGTTATTACTAAATAACAATTTCAATCCAATACATGTGATTACTGGAAAGTTCTCGAGTCTTAAGAAAAGTAGTAATTATTTATGGTTTCTTCTTTCTGTGTACATACTATGGCATATTTGGAAATTAAGGAATGATGATATTTTCAATGGTAGGATTAGGCTCCTTACCGAGTCTCTTCGGAGACTCATTTTCCATAACATTTCTATGTAGGTTACTATGAAACTGAAGGTGAAGGAGCATAAGTTCATTAAGCTCATCGATGAAGGAACTGCAAAGATCTCCAACAAGGAAGTGGATCATTGTTACATCACTACGAAGACAACAAAAGACAATGATAATATTGATCTAACCTTGAACCAGTTCATCATGCAGTTGAGATAGAACAACGAAAATGATAAGAAGAGTAGTGGAAGTTTAGTACAAGAAGGCCCATTAGCTGTTGTTCTCCTATATCAGAACCTCTGCCTAAAACATCTGAGATATCTCACCCCTTCAATATGATTGTTCAAAATGAAAAAGTAATAAAGTGGTTGGATGGACCAAGGGCATGGACAATGTGGGTTTGATAGATCTCTATTAACATGTAATTAACCAAAGACATTTTTATAATTTTATCTATGACTATACAATGATAGTTGTATCTCTTTATACAAGGTGGAATTTTTGTATTGCTAACTATGGAAAAGACGTAATAGACTGATACATTATATTTATAGAAGAAAATTATAACAAATGCTTTAACAATTTTAAAAAAAGAAAATAAACTGAACCCCTTTTTTTATTAACAAATACAAAGATAGTGAGATTAAACAAAAACTCTACTAATCACAAACTAAACACAATAATCTCTTTTGGATTTGACAAACAAAATTAGGTTTTAAAAAAATGAAACACCTTAAACGTTCTTCACTCTAAAACATGTCTTCCTTACTCTACTAGTAACCAACTCCAAACTCCCCCATTACTAAAAACAAGTGCTAATTGTTTGGTATTCCATAACATGAGGGATTACAAAATGAAACTATAAAATGTCTTCCTTAATCTACTAGCAACCAACTCCAAACTCCCCCATTGCTAAAAAAAAGTGCTAATTGTTCGGTATTCCCTAACAGGGTATGTGCAAGATCATGAGGGGCCAAACTATGCCCTTAAGTGGCAATGAAAAATCAGCAAATCAGGGTTAGTCAACTTGATGTGAAAATTTCAACTAGCTATGAACCTAATATCAAAAAATTTTAAGAATAGAATCTATAGAAATTGAATGTAGTTTCTAAAACTACTAGGCCTTTTTTTTAGAAAATGTTTAGTATGATTGGTGAAAAGTATAGATTTCAATGCAGCGGTACAAAAATTTTAGGAAAAAAATAAGAAGTAGGTGTATGTCTGACCACCTTAATCATAATCAAATGATAATATTTTATTATAAGATTTTATACATAAGTAGTAGACTCATGCCCGGATGTGACACATATTTTTTTGTAATTTTATTCCAAAAAAATAATTAATTATGAATTTTTTTGCTACAACATTTTTAGAATAAAAAAAAGCCCATTTCTGACCACCTTAACTCATTCAATACTTTACAAAATTCAAAAAAAATTATTTTTTCCTTATAGTAGGCGAAGCATAGAATGTGACGCATTTTTTGGATTTCAAAAATGTTATAACGTCTGAAAGTTATAGTCATTTTTCAATCAGTATATAAATCAGCACTTTAGAGATAGTTCAATTAGAAAATAACTAATAATTACTTACCGAATTCAAAATTTGACAGCAATCAAATCGATAGAAAGCTAATAATATCCTTAAGATACCCTTTTCATTTTATCAAATTTGGGTGAAAAAAAAGTCGTCAGCTACATTGTCAAAGTTTTGAACTAACATCGCCACTTTTTTGGCCCCTCATGATCTTGCACATACCCAACATGAGGGATTACAAAATGAAACTAAAAAATGCCTTTCCAAATGACCTTCAAGTTATATTTGTTTGTATATGGGTATGTGCAAGATCATGATATACCAAGTTATGGCCTTAAGTGGCAATGAAAAATTAGAAAATAAGGGTTAGTCAACTTGACGTAAAAAGTTGAACATCTTATCGACCTTATGTGAAAAATTTTTAAGAACATAATATATAGGAAACTGAATGCATTTTCTAAACTAATAGCCCTTGTCTGAAAATAATTAATCTAATTGTTCAAAATTTTAGATTTGAATGCAATAGTACAAAAATTTCAGGAAAAAGATAAAAAGTATGTGTATGTTTTACCACCTTAATCACAATCAAATGATGATATATTTTTAAAATATTCTAGATATAAGAAGTAGAATCATGCACAGATGTGACACATATTTTTGTGCAATTTTATCCCAAATAAATAATTCAAATTATGAATTTTCTGCTACAACTTATTCAGAATAAAAAAACTCTCATATCTGACCACCTTAACTAATTCTTAACTTTACAAAATTGATTTTTTTTATTTTCTTATAGTAGGCGAAGCATAGAATGTGATGCATGTTTCAGGCATCAATAAGGTTAAACCATTTGAAGGTTATAGTTACTTACTGAACTCAAAATTTGACAACAATTATATTCATGGAAAGATGATAATGTCTTTAAGAAACCCTTTTCATTTCATCAACTTTGGGTGAAAAAAAGGTCATTAGCTACATGGTCGAAGTCTAGAGATCAAAGAAAATATGGTGAACATGTCTTTTGGGTTGACCATTCATGTTTCACATATTCCAAGGCAAATACCACGCCTAATCAGATATTCGATAATTTCAGATATCCGCAATATCCCACCCAATTCAACATTTCAACTTGAATTCTTTTTTCAAATTTAAGTTTTATATTATAATTTTTTTAATATTACTATTAAATGATAATAACACAACATTACTATTATATAAATTTTTATATTAGTATTGTATTATATTATTATTATTTATTTCTTTATTGTATAATGGTATAATATTAGTATTAAATATTTATTAAAATATTTATATTATATGTTCAATAATACCTGAGAGAGAGAGAGAGAGAGAGTAGGGATATTTTAGCAAAATTTGAGTGGGGAAATTTTAGATATTTGATAGTTTTGGATATCTTATATTTTTGGATATCCGATTGTTTTTACTAGCATTGAAAAGAAAAAGTTTATTCTCTGGGTCCCCTCAGTTTGAGAAGCACATTTTTCTGTAGAGAATATCATGGTATTGCAGTTGTAGATGACAAAAACTATTTTTTTCCCCCTTTTTTGTTTGATCAATTTTTTTAGCCACAAGATGTTTGAGAAATGTCAAATGTTTGTGCAATTGTTAAAGATGCAGAAGATGAGACGTATACTAGTAAAATTGAAGATTAGTGTGAACAAGAAAAAGGAGAAGAATGCTATTATTGTGAGGAATCTTTTTAGTGCTCTCAATTTCATTGGGAAGAATGCCAAGGAGAAATCGAAGAGAGCTGCTAGGAGGGTTATTACAACCTCCTTAGTAAGTCATCATTTGAGAAAGGCTTGTTTGATGAGAGAAACTTGTGTTGACTTGAACCTAAATCATAAAAATTTGGATAGAGCACTTGCAAGAAGAGAAATACTTGATGATCCTCTTCATAATGATACATGGGATTATGGTGGGACTAGACTTTCACATTGTGATAAGAAGCTTACCAATGGTGTGAATAATCAAATTCAACTATTTTGGTAATCTAACTCAAGAGTGTCACCAAATGTGAAGGATGTATTGAAGTTGAGAATTGGCATTCGAGACCGCACCTCACATCCCAAACATTATTTGGAGGTGAGTCAAACAATGTTGTTCAAAAAATTCTATGAAACACATCCAACATTACAAATATCACATAGAGCTTTTGAAGCCCTCAAGCCTTTTTTTGTCTACCTCTTAAGATTTGAAATACTTGTTGTTACAAATATCATGTGGAGTTTTCAATGCACCATGAACTATTACAATCCATTCATTCTACTTTGCATACTAGTGAAATTTTGAAAAAGTGTGGTGCAAGTGCTCTTCCAAAATCATCAAGAGACTTGCAAGATCAATTCTTTATGTCCTAGAGATGATGGATGTTTTATTTTATAGAAAAGATTGCTTAAATGACAAGTGCTCAGAGTGTGGTGGGCTAGTGAAGTTTGTTGAATGTTTTCATGAGGGTTGCAAACACAATTTTGGAAAGACAATTGTTCACAAAAGGGTATATAAAACTATTAAATATACATTGAAAAGTGGAGGTGAGGGCTCTAGATCTAAGTTGGTTACAAAAGAATGCAATGTAGCTGATTTTATTTTAGATTTCGGGAAGAATATTTTTTACAAGTATGCAAGGCATCGTCAAAGGTCTCATTGGTTGGATAAAAAATTCACGATGTGTAAGGAAAATTTCCCGATTGGCACTATTATATCAGTTGTTGACTTTGTAGAGAACTATACATTGCAGCCCCAAAATGAGTTGCAAGCTAAATATTATAATTCTATTGCAGCAATTAAGGATTTCAGGTGCAAAACTCCTTGATTCTCATTCTATTGTTGATTGGTGTACTTCAACATTGTCGCAGGGGAGACTCTTGATTTAGCGGTGCACAGATTATTTTGGTTGAGTTGGGCACAATAGGAGATAGGTTGGATTGTCAAACCATGAAAGATTCTTCAAAAATATATTCATTTCAAAGCTCAGATGCTAGTACATGGACCGATTGGACATGAGAGTTGGCTTGTTATTATTTGAGGTGTCTTTAGTGTGATTGAGATTAGTGTGGGTCAAGTGAGTGGGTTGATACATGGATTCTACATTATCTAACTCCTTTATCAAACACAGACTTTGTAATAAATTATGACATGGATTGTTCACTTGACTACGACCATCTTTCAGATCTTCTACAACCATGACATGTTTCTGCATTGGTTGCACCACAAGGGAATGATGAGAGATCACATTACTGGTTAGCACAGTTATGTACGAGGAAAACAAAAACTTGCACAACTGACAATAGATTATGATATGTTCACATATCTAAAAAGATCACATGTTATTGCGGGAACATGGTTGCAAACATACATGATTATAAATAATGGCATTCATGCATTTGAAGACTATGAGAGGCACAAAACCATTATCATGTATTCACACCTTGTTATAGAAGTCAATGTTAAGTTGTTGAAACATCAAGGAAAACTATAGACAAAGGAACTTTGGACTATTAGTACTACTGATCATGCAGCAATATTGAATGCCCTCAAGAAGAGAGATGACCCTTCAAGAACAATTCAATAGGTAAGTTCAACTCATTGCAAAGTTTTTCATGTTTATTATAGTTACGTTCAATAAATTAATTATAGTTTTCTTCTTTATTTCTTTGAGGCAATAAACTTGGTTTTGTATGTGGATTGTAAATTCAGTTGGATACATATATGATAGATATAGAAGATTGAAGTGTGCATTTGATTAGCCCATCTTTTATGAAGGTAAAATTCACTAAGCATTGGCTAGTCATGTTCTTTGGTTCATTTAGTTACTTATACATTCATAATCTTTTTGTCAACCTATATAAACTTCTTATTTTATCTATTAACTTTTCTTCCTCCTTTTGAATGTAGGGATTGGAATGTAGATGTCATCGCGTACCATGTGTTAAAATTATACACTTTAGGAGCAGAAAGGACAATTATTTTTGATATATAGTTGTGTATCTAAGATTTTGTATATAAAAATAACAATCAACTATAATGTGCATATTTAGATGCAAAATTTTGTATATATAAACAAAAATGAGCTTCATCATGTGTATTGGATGCAAAATTTGAAATATAAAAGTGCCCACGGGGTTGATTTGCAAATATTAAGACCCCACATTTTGTATATCCTAATTTGTACCATTCGATTATTAATACATATTTAATTTTGTATCCTTATATTTGTATCATCTTAATTTTGTATCCTTACATTTGTATTTTATTAATTCCATGTACATTTATATCGTCAAATGATGTAATAGTTGGAGTCATTGAGTCAAAATTGGTCAAATGTCTCCAAAGTAAAATGATGATTCCATGGGGTGAAGGGATAGTGTTGAAGGATTGCATCTTGGCACCGAAAAACTTATGCCATTAGCTCTAGTTGGGTGGGTAAATGCTAGTGACAACCCCTTTTTTGACCATGAGTCACTAGAACGTTCGCAACCATGCCGGACCAAAGTGTCCCCAAGGTGCACTAAGCATGATTGGGCAACAATTTTTCAAGGCTTGTATCTTGGACCCCATGAGAGGTATCAGAAAACCATGAGATGCTACATGACTATGTTTCTGAGGCCTATAATAACCTCTCTCCATTAGAGGAGATTCAAATTTGTTTGAATTTGGTATGCCAATCTCACTTGATGCCAAAACTTGCAGTGAGGGTCAGTTAAAAGTTGCACCACTGGGTTTCTTCCAAACCGTTCATCCTGACACCGAATGATCTATGCCATTAGCTTTGGTTGGGTGGGTAAATGCTAGTGAAAACCCTATTTTGACCACAGAGTCACTAGAAAATTTGCAACCATACCAGACCGAAGCGTCCCCAAGGTGCACTAAGCATGATTAGGCAGCGATCTTTCGAGGCTTGTATCTCGGACCCCGTGAGAGGTATCAAAAAATTGTGAGATGATACATGACCATGTTTTTGAGGCTTACAATGAACTCTCTCCATTTTGGGAGATTCAAATTTGTTTGAATTTGGCACACCAATCTCGCTTAATGCCAAAACTTGTAGTGAGGGTCAATTGAAAGTTGCACCACTAGGTTTATTCAAAACCATTTGTCCTAGCACTGAGTGGTCTATTCCATTAGCTCTATTTGGGTAGGTAAACACTAGTGACAACCTCATTTCGACCACAGAGTCACTAGACTGTTCATGACCATTTTGAACCAAAGTGTCCCCAAGGTGCACTAAGCACGATTGGGCATCGATCTTTCGAGGCTTGTATATCAGACCTCATGAGAGGTATCCATAAACTATGAGATGCTACAAGACCATGTTTTTGAGGCCTACAATAACCTCTCTCCTTTTTGGGATATTTGATTTTCTTTTAATTTGGCATGCCAATCTTGCTTGATGCGAAAACTTGTAGTGAGCATCAGTTGAAAGCTGTACCACTGGGTTTCTTCCAAACCGTTCATCTTGGAACAAAATGGTCTGAGCCATTAGCTCTAGTTGGTCTGGTAAATGCTAGTGACAACCCCATTTTGACCACAAATTCATTAGAACATTCATGACCATGCTAGACCAAAGTGTCCCCAAGGTGCACTAAGCACGATTGGGCATTGATATTTTGAGGCTTGTATCTCAGATCCCGTGAGAGGTATCGATGAAATATGAGATGCTAAAGGACCATGTTTTTGAGGCCTACAATAAATTCTCTCCTTTCTGAGAGATTTGAATTTCTTTTAATTTAGCACACCAATCTCGCTTGATGCCAAAACTTGTAGTGATGGTCAGTTTAAAGTTGCACCACTAGGTTTCTTCCAAACCATTCATCCTGGCACCAAATGGTCTATGTCATTAGCTCTGATTCGACCGTTAAATGCTAGTGACAACCTTGTTTAGACCATAGAGTCACTAGAATGTTTGTGACTATGCCAGACCAAAGTGTCCCCAAGGTGCACTAAGCATGATTAGGCAATGATCTTTTGAGGCTCATATCTCAGACCCTGTGAGAGGTATCAAAAAACTATGAGATGCTACATGACCATATTTATGAGACCTATAATAATCTCTCTCCTTTCTTGGAGATTTTTTTTTTTTTTTAATTTGGCACGCTAATCTCACTTGATGCCAAAACTTGTAGTGATGGTCAGTTGAAAGTTGAACCATTGGGTTCCTTCCAAACCGTTCATCCTGGCACCGAATGGTTTGTGCCATTAGCTCTTGTTGGGCAGGTAAATGATAGTGACAACCTTGTTCTGAACATGAATTCACTATAATGTTCTCAAACATGCTAGACCAAAGTGTCCCCAAGGTGCACTAAGCACCATTGCGTATGTTGGTGAGCATTCTGGTGTGTCATGAGGCAAAGTGGGACCATTCCTAGGGTAAACCTACCCAACCAAACATGATGGAAGCATCGGTTTGTGCCCAAAATGAATAGATGTTTCTTTTCCAAGGGATATGGGGACATGACCATAAAGGGTCATTGGAAAATGTAAAGAGACCAAGGATGGTCATTTGAATGCATTGTGGAATGTGTCTGTGATTTGAAAAGGAGTAAATTTAATTTTCTATTGTCTTTTTATCACTTCCATGTCTATATTGCATCATTTCATTGGCATTTTAAGGCAAGGAATTAACTAGTGTCTTGTACAATAGTATTTGGTTGTAGGGATAAGCAGGATATATGGTGGTAGAGAGACCACAAATAGTGGTAGATGCTAATTGAAGGTGCATGAAGGAGTACCAGTCATTGTTGCAAGCATATGCTCCAATGGATGAGCATATTTTGTGATGGATTTATGCTAGTGGGGTCCATAGAGATGTGTTACATCCATTGGGGAGATCTAGAGAGATTTGAAAGTCTTTTTGAATAAGCCCTAGCCTAGAGACCCTAGAAAGGAGGGTTTGGTACCTAGAATGATAGCTCATTATTTTATCAATAACAGTTTGATAAAATATTGATGTAGAAGCATCATTCCATGAATGTGCTTACTTATTCTCATGGAATGATGTGTCTTTGACATGTATAATAGAGTTCTAACATGATACATTACAAAAGAGTTGATTTGACAAGGCGATCACCAGATTTGTGAAGTGAACTTTGAAGGATTTTCTTGGTTGAGAGCATCAGATACACACGAATACAATGTAGCACATAAATTTTGAATTCACTTAAATGATGAATTACACATGTGAACACATGTAGCACAAAATTTGTACACATAAATTTTCTTAAGCTATGAAGCATACATGTAGCACATAGATTATAAAGCATACACATGAATTCACTTAAGTCGTGCACATAGCCCATACACATGAATTTAGGTTATGAAAAATGTACTTGAATTTACATGAATATACTTAAGGGGTAAGTGCACAAAGATGGGGGACCAAAAAGGGGGTATAAGATGCCACTTTTTTCCTAAAATCAACAAACTCTAAACTTCAACAAGAAATTGAAGATAGTTAGACTCAAAATTTTAAGATGTGACAAAAACAAGAGTTGTAATACTCTCAATCTAGTTCCTAAACTACTAACTTATTTTGAAAATAGTGCAGATTAAGGCCCTCAAAAAGGGGGAGCACAAAAAGTGGTCTTGTTTTTTATCCAAAAACATAACATAGCATCTGGTGTGCTCCCCCTAAAATGTTAAATTTCTTTTTGAATTTTTGTAATCGCTCCAGTGAGAAGTTAGCTAAAATAAAGTAGTTTATTCTAGATTTTTTTGGTAATTTTTTTATGAACGTATAATTTTTGATGAATTTACGAAGTGAACACATCTTGAAAACATGAAATTTTTTTGTGCTCCCCCTAGAAATCATTTAAAACTAATCAAAAATTAAATTTTCTTTTTTTTAAAGTGTGTAGAATGGAGTCGAGTTTCTAAAAAATGTAACTTATTTCAAAATTTGATGAACGAGCCAAAATCTATGCCCAAAATACTACATGTTGGTTTTTTACAAAAAATAGACATACACACAAAAGAAATTAGAGTTGAAAAACTTAACATAATCAGGATTCAAAATAAATTATATGATTAGATAACTAACAAAGAGATCTGCAATATCACGTCATCGAATTTTTATGTTCTTGAGCCACGAGTAAACCTGACGAGGAGCACACAAAAAAATATGTCATTTTTTTGTATGTCAGCTGGAAAACACGTCTCAGGCCTATTTCAATCGTCCAAGCCTTTGGGTTGGATCTCCAAGGCAAATCCAAGCCTTAGGATTGGTAAATTCAAATCCTTTACAAAGCACGGACGCCCTAAAGCATGCACTCCCTATAGGGTGTGCGCACTATGTAAATTTATGATTTTCATAGCAGGCTCGCACTATCAAAATCATAAATTTACATAGGGCATGCACCCTATGTAAGATATAGATTCACATAGTGATGAGAAATATTCAAAGTGGGAGGAAGACAGAGAGAGATAGAGAGAGAGAGTGTGTGTGTGTTTGTGCTCTCTCTATCTCTCTCCCTCCCCCATACTCTCTCCCTTTCTCCCCCTTCTCTCTCTCTCTCTCTCTCTCTCTCTCTCTCTCTCTCTCTCTCTCTCTCTCTCTCTCTCCTTCCCCTTCTCTCCTACTCTCTCTCTCTCTCTCTCTCTCTCTCTCTCTCTCTCTCTCTCTCTCTCTCTCTCTCTCTCTCTCTCTCTCTCTCTCTCTCTCTCTCTCTCTCTCTCTCTCCCTCTCCCTCTCTCTCTTTTCTCCCTTTTTCTATTTTTACATAGGGTGTATGCCCTATAGGGCATGTGCGCTATAGGGTGCACACCCTATTTAAGACTATGCATAACATTTTTTTTGTTTTATATAGGGCGTATGCCCTATAGCGCGCTCGAGCTATGTAAAACTAGAAGAAACAGTCTTATTTGCTGAGGATCTCATGAAAGAGGCCCACTTTTTCTTATGCTATCCCAATTCTACATTTTCTCTGACAAGTTTTCACTTTTCATGGTGTTGATAGTGACAAATCAACATCATTTTGCACAATAGTGACAAGTTTTCACTTTGC
Source organism: Chamaecyparis obtusa (assembly GCA_027943335.1). NCBI lineage: Eukaryota > Viridiplantae > Streptophyta > Pinopsida > Cupressales > Cupressaceae > Chamaecyparis > Chamaecyparis obtusa. The sequence continues at coordinate 44,066 of BSBK01015063.1, read as the reverse complement.
ACCATCGTGAAAGTCAATTATTGGAATCAAAAAGATAAAAAGATATTGAGGTAAGTTTTTTATTTTTTTACATGTCAAATGTGAATAAAGAGTGTTTTGGTTTATAATTGGTATGATATAGACTTGTTCAATACATAATTGATATAAGTGTAATAAATTTATATTATAATTTATCATATTGTAAGAGGTTTATATTATAATTTGACTTTTTGGTTTACATTTATATTATATTTTTAAAGTTGTAATCAATTGATATGTAGAAATCATCATTATGCCAAGGAAATGAGAAAAGAATTTAACACTGAAAGAGCATGAAAGAGAAAAAGAGAAGAAAAGGGAAAGAATGAGACAACTTCATGAACAAAAAAAAATAGATACCATAGAAGAAGATTCTTCTTTGGATGAGGAACATGAAACATCAATACAAAGTAAGAGAGAATTGGAATTGGAATAAAAAAGACAACAAATGAGAAACTTGCATGCAACAAGACAATTGAATTATGAAGATGCAGGGACATCATCTACGAGTTCCCAAGTTCAAGAGACATCATCATCCAATGTTTGAGGCACACCAATGTATCATGTTGAAGGCACGCCATTGTCTACTTCCGAAGGTGTCGGCACACTCTTCTATCATGTTGAAGGCACACCATTATCTACATCCTAAGGTGTAGGCACAACATCGTCTCATATTGAAGGCAAACCATTATCTACATCCCAAGGTGTAGGCACAACATTGTCTCATGTTGAAGGTACTCAAGATGGTACACAATTCACATACAATGTTTTTGATGCTCCTAGAATTATTAAATATAGAAAACCAAAATATTTGATTGATATTGATACTAACATTTTGTAAGCAATGCCTGACAAGATTCCCAAGTGTACTTGTCAAAGAAATGTTAATCATATTTGGAGATCATTTTTTGAAAATTTAAACATGACAGGAAGACGTCAACTATTTGTTGAAATGATGAGAAATATGAAATTTAGGCCCATCATGAAGATTCTTGGGCTAAGAACGATGGAAGAGTCAAGTGAAAAATCTATTGTAAAGAATCTAATGACTGCATATGAGAGTGTGGGTTCCACATCATGCATGAAAGATAGTAATGTCACACGATGTGTACTTACACCAATGATAGTAAGCACTCAGATGAAGAAATCTTGACTCATTAGAAAGATAAGCAAAACATTAAAAACAAGTAGAAAGTCTCTAATGAGAGCCCTGGGAAGGTGTCAAAGAGTGGAAGATCCAAATAACAATGAGTTATGAGCATTTTCTGGTAGACTACCATGAAAAGATAAAGCAATTGTTAAAGCTTTGAAATCCTTGATTGAAGAATTTTGGAAGAATAATACATGGGTATCTCCTAATCAAAGAGATGTTGTAAGGAGGATTGGTAGTCAAATTTGTGTTCCACATACAAAACATTTTTTGGATTCAACTCAGACACAATTCTTTGCAAAATTTATGCATACATATCCTCAAATTAAAATTTGTCAGAGATATTTTGAAATGTGTAAACCTTTTTATGCCAAGATAAATCACAAACACACAACTTGTTGTTGTAGGGTACATATTGAATTTTCTAACGATTTTGAAGTTTATAGGAATATATGTGTAGGTTTGCACTCTAACAATGTTTTGCAGGATTGTAACATAAATGTCCCACCTAGATCTTCAAGGGAATTAATATCTACCATTTTATGTGAAGGAGTGGATGGTCAATAAGTTTACAAGCTCTCATTCTTGAATGGTACATGCATAGATTGCGCAGGTTTGCGATGTTTGCCAATTTGTCAACATATGGAGAGTACACATGCAATCAATAACGAAATAGTGAAATTCAAAAAATATAAGACCGTGACATACAATCTAAAAGATGGAAAAGAGGCTAAAAGATGTGATTTAGTAATTGAAAAAATTTCAGTGTATCAGTTCATTGACATTTTTTGTAAAAATTATTTATGAGTATGCAAGGCATACACATAGAGCGCGATGGTTGGATATGCAATTCAAGTTGTGCAAGGATACATTCCCACTTGATACCATTGTTTTAGTTGTGGACTTTGTAGAGAACTACACACTACAACCATGTAATGAGGTGCAACCAAAGTATTAAAACTCTCACTAGGTTGCTATATTTGTTCATATAGCATTCATGCATGCACCAGATAGTACAGAGGAGAACATGAAGATATTGAGGGAGTATCATTTTTATATCAGTGATGATTGTTCACATTCTATAGAGTTTGTACATGATTTCTTTCAACTATTTTATGGCCTTGGTTTTTAGAGATTCAACTTCGTTTAAATTTGGCAACACATTCTTGGTCAGTGTCAGAACTCAAAGTGTTCCTCAGCTGAAATAGCCAACATTGCATATCTTTCCAACTGTCAATCATAGCATCAATCCATCTATTCCAACAGCTCCAGATGGTTGGGTAAATGGTAGTGGAAACATCATTCACCACGCACAATTGTTCAATCCCCATCAATGACTTCGTGCTGAAGTGTCCCTCAAGGTCCCTTAAGCATGGAATCGATGATCTTTGTGGGGTCGTATCTCAGAGCTCATGCGAGGTAGAATGGATCTATTAGTTCCTACGGGACTGTGTTGCCAGGGCCTACAAAAGTCTATCTCAATTTTTGGAGATTCAACTTTGTTTAAAATCGACAACACATTGTCAGTTGGTGTTAGAACTTAAAGTGTCCCTCAGCTGAAATGGCCAATGTTGCGTATCTTTCTAACCATCGGTCATAGCATCAAACCATCTATTCCAACAGCTCTAGATGGTCGAGTAAATGCTAGTGGCAACCTCATTCACCACACAGTCATTCAATCCCCGCCGATAACTTCGTGCTGAAGTGTCCCTTAAGGTCCCTTAAGCATGGAATTAGAAATAATTCTAGGGTCGTATCTCGGAGCTCATGCGAGGTAAAATGGATTTTTTAGTTTCTATGGGACCATGTTGTTGGGGCCCACAAAAGCATGTCTTAGTTTTTAGAGATTCAACTTCCTTTAAATTTGGTAACACATTCTTGATTGGTGTCAAAACTCAAAGTGTTCCTCAGCTGAAACGAACAACATTGCATATCTTTCCAACCGTTGGTCGTAGCATCAAACCATCTATTTCAACAGCTCTAGATGGCTGGGTAAACACTAGTGGCAACCTCATTTGCCATGCACAGACGTTCGATCCCCACCGACGACTCTATGCTGAAGTGTCCCTCAAGGTCCCTTAAGCATGGAATTGATGATCTTTACAGGGTCATATCTCAGAGCTCGTGTGAGGTAGAATGGAAATGTTAGTTGCTACAGGACCGTGTTGCTGAGGCCTACAAAATTTTGTCTTGGTTTTTGGAGATTCAACTTTGTTTAAAATCGGCAACACATTCTCGGTCAGTGTCAGAACTTAAAGTGTTCCTCAGCTGAAACGACCAACATTGCGTATCTTTCCAACCGTTAGTTGTAGCATCAAATCATCTATTCCAATAGCTCTAGATGGCCGGGTAAATGCTAGTGGTAACCTCATTTTCCACACACAGTCGTTCGATCCCCGCCGATGACTTCATGTTGAAGTGTCCATCAAGGTCCCTTAAGCAAGGAATCGATGATCTTTGCGGGGTCGTATCTCAGAGCTTGTGTGAGGTAGAATGGATTTGTAAGTTGCTATGGGACCCTATTTCTAGGGCCTACAAAAGCCTATCTCAATTTTTGAAGATTCAACTTTGTTTAAAATTAGCAACACATTCTCGGTTGGTGTCAGAACTTAAAGTGTTCCTCAGCTGAAATAGCTAACATTGCATATCTTTCCAACTGTCGGTCGTAGCATCAAACCATCTATTCCAACAACTTCAGATGACTGGTTAAATGCTAGTGGAAACCTCATTCACCATGCATAGTCATTTGATCCCTATCAATGACTCCGTGCTAAAGTGTCCCTCAAGGTCCCTTAAGCATGGAATCGGTGATATTTGCGGAGTCATATTTTGGAACTCGTGTGAGGTAGAATTGATCCATCAGTTGCTACAAGACCATGTCGCTAGGGCCTACAAAAGCTTGTCTCTATTTTTGGAGATTCAAATTTGTTTAAAATAGGCAACACATTCTCGGTCGGTGTCAAAATTTAAAGTGTTCCTTAGCTGAAATGGCCAACATTACATATCTTTCCAACCATCGGTCATAGCATCGAACTATCTATTCTAACAGCTCTGGATGACCGAGTAAACGCTAGTGGAAACCTCATTCACCATGCATAGTCATTTGATCCCTGCCGATGACTTTATGCTGAAGTGTCCCTTAAGGTCCCTTAAGCATGGAATCAGTGATATTTATAGAGTCATATCTTGGAGCTCGTGCAAGGTAGAATAGATCCATCAGTTGCTATGGGACCGTGTTGTCAGGGCCTACAAAATTCTATTTCAATTTTTAGAGATTCATCTTCATTTAAAATTGGCAACACATTCTCGGTCGGTGTTAGAACTTAAAGTGTTCCTCAGCTGAAATGACCAACATTGCATATCTTTTTAACCGTCGGTCGTAACATCAAACCATTTGTTCCAATAGCTTCAGATAGTCAGGTAAATGCTAGTGGCAACCTCGTTCATCACACATAGTCATTCGATCCCCGCCAATGACTCTGTGCTGAAGTGTCCCTCAAGGTCCCTAAAGCATGGAATCGATGATCTTTGTAGGGCTGTTTCTCAAAGCTCGTGTGAGGTAGAATGGATCTATTAGTTTCTACGAGACTGTGTCTCCCGAGCCTACAAAATCCTGTCTTAGTTTTTAGAGATTCAACTTTGTTTAAATTTGGCAACACATTCTCTGTCAGTGTCAGAACTCAAAGTGTTCCTCAGCTAAAATGACTAACATTGCATATCTTTCCAACCATCAGTCATATCATCAAACCATCTATTCCAATAGCTCTGGATGGCCATGTAAATGGTAGTGGCAACCTCATTCACCATGCATAGTCATTTGATCCCCGCCAATGACTCTGTGTTGAAGTGTCCCTCAATGTCCCTTAAGCATGGAATTGATGATCTTTGTGGGGTCGTATCTTGGAGCTCATGCAAGGTAGAATGGATGCATCAGTTGCTACAGGACCGTGTTGCTAGGGCCTACAAAATCTTGTCTCAGTTTTTGGAGATTCAACTTCCTTTAAAATCGACAACACATTCTTGGTCGGTGTCAAAGCTTAAAGTGTTCCTCAGTTGAAACAGCCAACATTGTGTATCTTTCCAACCGTCAATCATAGCATCGATCCATCTATTCCAATAGCTCTGGATGGCCATGTAAATGCTAGTGGCTACTTCATTTTCTATGCACAGTCATTTGATCCTCACCGACGACTCCGTGCTGAAGTGTCCCTCAAGGTCCGTTAAGCATGGAATTGATGATCTTTGTGGGGTCGTATCTCAGAGCTCGTGCAAGGTAGAATGGATCCATTAGTTGCTATGGGACCATGTTGCCAGGGCCTACAAAAGCCTATCTTGGTTTTTGGAAATTCAACTTTGTTTAAAATTGACAACACATTCTCAGTTGGTGTCACAACTTAAAGTGTTCTTTAGCTGAAATGACCAACGTTGCATATTTTTCCAATCATCAGTCGTAGTATCAAACCATCTATTCTAATAGCTCCAGATGGCCTGGTAAACGCTAGTGGAAACCTCACTCACCATGCACAGTCATTCGATCACCGCCGATGACTCCGTGCTGAAGTGTCCCTCAAGGTCCCTTAAGCATGGAATCGATGATCTTTGCAAGGTCATATCTCAGAGGTCATGTGAGGTAGAATTGATCCGTTAGTTGCTACAAGACCATGTTGCCGGGGTCTACAAAAGCGTATCTCAGTTTTCATAGATTCAACTTCGTTTAAATTTGGCAACACATTATCGGTCGGTGTCAAAACTCAAGGCGTTCCTCAGCTGAAATGGCTAACGTTGCGTATCTTTCCAACCAACAGTCATAGCATCAAACCATCTATTCCAATAGCCCTAGATGGTCGGGTAAACGCTAGTGGAAACCTTGTTCACGATGCATAGTTATTCGATCCCCACCAATGAATCTATGTTGAAGTGTCCCTCAAGGTCCCTTAAGCATGGAATCAACAAACTTTGTGGGTAGTATCTTAGAGCTCGTACGAGGTAGAATGGATCTGTCAGTTGCTACAGGACCGTGTTGCCAGTGCCTACAAAAGCTTGTCTCAATTTTTGGAGATTCAACTTCATTTAAAATCGGCAACACATCCTCGGTCGATGTCAGAACTTAAAGTGTTCCTCAACTGAAACAACCAACGTTGCATATCTTTCCAACTATCGGTCGTAACTTCGAACCATCTATTCCAATAGCTCGAGATGGCTAGGTTAATGCTAGTGGCAATCTCATTCACCATGTACAGTCATTTGATCACCACCGATGACTCTGTGCTAAAGTGTCCCTCAAGGTCTCTTAAGCATAGAATTGGCCATCTTTGCGGGGTCATATCTCAGAGCTCATGCAAGGTAGGATCGATCTGTCAGGTGCTATGGGACTATGTTTCTAGGGCCTACAAAAGCCTATCTCAGTTTTTAGAGATACAACTTCATTTAAATTTGGAAACACATTCTCGGTCAGTGTAAGAACTTAAAGTGTTACTCAGTTGAAATGGACAATGTTGCGCATATTTCCAACCATCGATCATAGCATCAAACCATTTGTTCCAAAAACTCTAAATGGCCACATAAACACTAGTGGCAACCTTGTTCGACACCCATAGTCATTCAAACCCCACCAACGACTTCATGCTGGAGTGTCCCTCAAGGTCTCTTAAGCATAAAATCAGTGATTTTTGTGGGGTCATATCTCGGAGCTCATGAAAAGTATAATCAATTCATTAGGTGCTACAAGACCATGTTGCTGGGGTCTACAAAATCCTGTCTTAGTTTTTGAAGATTCAATTTCGTTTAAAATTGGCAACACATTCTCGGTCAGTGTCATAACTCAAGGTGTTCCTCAATTCAAAAAACCAACATTGTATATCTTTCAAACCGTCAGTCGTAGCATCAAACCATCTATTCGAATAGCTTTGGATGGCTGGGTAAACACTAGTGGCAACCTCATTCACCATGCATAGTCATTCAATCCCCATCGATGACTTCATGTTGAAGTGTCCCTCAAGGTCCCTTAAGCATGGAATCGATGATGTTTAAGGGGTCATATCTCAGAGCTCATGTGAGGTATAATCAATCTGTCAGTTGCTATAGGACCGTGTTGCTAGGGCCTACAAATGTCTGTCTCATTTTTTAGAGATTCAACTTCTTTTAAATTCGGCAACACATTCTCAGTCGGTGTTAGAACTCAAAGTGTTCCTCAGCTAAAAAGGCCAACATTGCGTATCTTTCCAACCATCGGTTGTAGCATCGAACTGTCAGTTCCAACAACTCCAAATGGTTGGGTAAATGCTAGTAGAAACCTCATTTGACACCCACAGTCATTCGAACCCCACCAACAACTCTATGCTGAAGTGTCCCTCAAGGTCTCTTAAGCATGAAATCAATGATCTTTGCGGGGTCATATCTCAAAGCTCATGGGAGGTAGAATTGATGCATCAAGTACTATGGGACCATGTTTTCGGGACCTAAAAAAGTATGTCTCAATTTTCAAAGATTCAACATTATTTAAATTTGGCAACACATTCTCGGTCGGTGTCAAAACTTAAAGTGTTCCTCAGTTCAAATGACCAACGTTGCGTATCTTTCAAACCATCGGTCGTAGCATCGAACCGTCAATTCCAATAGCTTTGAATGGTTGGGTAAATGCTAGTGACCACCTCATTTAGCACCCATAGTCATTCAAACCCCATTGATGACTTCGTACTGAAGTGTCTGTCAAGGTCTCTTAAGCATGAAATCAATGATCTTTGCAAGGTCATATCTTGAAGCCCATGTGAGGTAAAATCGATCTATTAGGTGCTACGAGACTACGTTGTCAGAGCCTACAAAAGCCTATCTTAGTTTTTAGAGATTCAACTTCGTTAAAATTTGGTAACACATTCTCGGTCGATGTCAGAACTCAAAGTGTTCCTTAGTTCAAACAGTCAACGTTGCGTTTCTTTCAAACTGTCGGTCATAGCATCGAACCGTCACTTCCAATAGCTCTGAATAGTCAGGTAAATGCTAGGGGAAACCTCATTCGGTATGCATAGTCATTTGAACCCAGCTGACTACTTCGGGTTGAAGTGTCCCTTAAGGTCTCTTAAGCATGAAATCCATGATGTTTGTGGGGTCATATCTCAGAGCTCGTGCAAGGTAGAATCAATCCATCAAGTGCTACGGGACAATGTTGCCAGGGCCTACAAAAGCCTATCTTGATTTTTAGAGATTCATTTTTATTTAAATTCAGTAACACATTCTCGGTCGGCGTCAGAACTCAAAGTGTTCCTCAGTTCAAATGGCCAACATTGTGTATCTTTCAAACCATTAGTCATAGCATTGAACAGTTAGTTCCAATAGGTCCAAATGGTCATGTAAATGCTAGGGGAAACCTCATTAGGCATGCACATTCATTCAAACCCCGCCGATGACTCTGGGCTGAAATGTCCCTTAAGGTCTCTTAAGCATGAAATCAATGATCTTTGTGGTGTCATATCTCAGAGCTCATGCAAGGTAGAATCGATCCATCAGGTGCTACAAGACCATGTTCTTAGGGCCTACAAAATTCTATCTCAATTTTTAGAGATTCAACTTCATTTAAATTCGGCAACACATTCTCAGTCAGTGTCAAAACTCAAAGTGTTACTCAGTTCAAATGACCAACATTGCGTATCTTTAAAACTGTCGGTCGTAGCATCAAACCATCACTTCCAACAAGTCTGAATAGTTGGGTAAATGCTAGGGGAAACCTCATTTGGCACACACAGTCATTCGAACCCCACCGATGACTCTGGGCCGAAGTGTCCCTCAAGGTCTCTTAAGCATGAAATCAATGATCTTTGTGGGGTCATATCTCAGAGTTCGTACAAGGTAGAATCAATCCATTAGGTGCTATGGGACCATGTTGTCAGAGCCTACAAAATCCTATCTCAATTTTCAAAGATTCAACTACTTTTAAATTCAGCAACACATTCTTGGTCGGTGTCAGAACTCAAAGTTTTCCTTAGTTCAAATGACCAACATTGCGTATCTTTCAAACCATCGGTCGTAGGATCGAACTGTTAGTTCCAATAGCTCTGAATGGTCGGGTAAATGCTAGTGACAACCTCGTTTAGCACCCATAGTCATTCAAACCCCGCCGATGACTCTGGGCCGAAGTGTCCCTCAAGGTCTCTTAAGCATGAAATCATCGATCTTTGCGGGGTCATATCTTAGAGCTCATGTAAGGTAGAATCGATCTATCAGGTACTAAGGGACTGTATTGTCAGGGCCTACAAAAGCTTGTCTTGGTTTTCAAAGATTCAATTTCATTTAAATTTGGCAACACATTCTTGGTTGTTATTAGAACTCAAAGTGTTCCTCAGTTCAAATGGCTAATGTTGCATATCTTTCAAACCGTCGGTCGTAGCATCAAACTGTTTGTTCCAACAACTTTGAATGGTTGGATAAATGCTAGTGACAACCTTTTTTTGGCACACATAGTCATTCAAAAAACATCGACGACTCCAGGGTGAGCAGTAGGATTAGTGCAAATATGTATTGTAGTGTTTTTCATTAACAATCAGTCAGTTAGAGGACAATTATAAGTTAGTTTTTAAAAGAATAAGGTTGCACATCCACATCTATCATAGTAATCTTATTAATAGAAGAACTCTTGCCAACATAAGGGTACCCCAAGAATCCTTATATTATATTTATACATTTATGCATTCATTTCATTACTTTTGCTATTATTACAATTAAGGAATTGACTGTTATTGAGGACAATGACTGACATTTGTAGCACAGTCAGCAAGTTAAACATACATTGATAAACATACAAGCATACTATAAGGCATGGGAAATTTACAAAGCAAAGACATGAACATAAACATAAATTAGTATACATCAATATATCAAACACATGAATTGCATACCTAAAACATAAAAAATATATATTCGTAGGACATGAAGTCAAATATATATGTCCAATAATGTCATACATTGAATATATTCAATATAGTAAAACTGGCTTCCTCAAAGCCAAATGGATGTACAACGTATCACTGATACAATATACAAAAATATGTCCACTAATTCCATATAGGCATACAATCCATATCCCTAATCTAGTCCTTTCCTGCTAGGGGAAGAAAACAAATCCCGAGCTATCTTTGATCATCGCATCGACAGAGATGCAGTGGATGCCATAGTCTTCCGAGTGCACTCACTCATCCTCCTTTCTAGACTCTTCTGTAGCTCGACCCGATAATAAAAATTAGATAGAGATAATTAATATACATCAAAATTGAATTATACAATGACATAAAATTGAATATTGGCTTACCGCTAGCAAATAGTCACTATGTTCATCCACCGAAGGTGCATGCTAGTGATCTAGAGTCATAAGTCCCTACAACAATGATAAAAATAATAATTAAAATACATACATGGATATCATTATAAAATTCAATACAAACTATTAAAATAACAATTAAAGTAAAGTGATCTCTTTCATACCTCAATCAGTGCTTTAGAACTAACTACTGTTGTAGCTACTCCACGATCCAAAGTATCACAGACAGAAGGAGGAGTCTCTGATGTCAAAAGCTGAAAATGAAACAAAAAAAGTAAATTATGCAGTTATCAAGATTAGATATATTTTTTACAACCCTACTAATGAGTAAATGATACCTCCATGAAGGTTCCACCACATCCTTCGGTGTGCAGTGTCGAAGTCAAAGCTCCAACATTCAACTAGTGCACATGTACATGGGAAAATTATAAGATAACCATTCATATAAGAATGTACTACTGACATGTTAATTATAATGCATTATTACATGTATACCTATGGACTCAATGGTGACCTCACAAACCCAGGTGAAAGAATGTCATCATCGTGCCTCTGGATTTTGATCATAATTTGTCTAGTAATTTAGTCATTCATTCATTAATTAAATATGATCAAGTAAATCCAATTAATATGCAAATAAATATACCTCAAGGAAAGTTGCATGATACCCATCGCTGTTTGTTGTGAATGTCAATGGTCCACCAGTGCACATCTAATGCACATGCACAATTAGTTAGGATACAATTATTCATATAATTACATAATAATCAAATAAGTTAATTAAATGTTTTATTCAATACATACTTGTGGAATTGACGACAATGTGTAAAAGGGGACATTAGGATCATTGCCACTTCCACTGCCACTGCCACCGCCACCACTACTGACACTCTTGCCCTAAATTTTCATCATAAACAATAGTACTAAATTAAATAGTTATTCTTTTATAAATGAAATATGATAAAAGAAATTTAATGAACTTGGAAATATTTACTTGTGTGTCAATGCCAAATGTCATATTTAGAAAGCTATCGATCATCAATCCAGAATCCTCTTCCTCTCTCTCGCCAGTACCAAATGTGCACAAGCATCCACATGACTGGCAAATATGCCCCCTCGAGGATTGACCATAGTCACCCTCAACTAAAGGAGTGGCACACTGAATGAGAGTCTGTGTCAAAGCACTAATCATGCCTAGTGTGTCTGCCTCTACATGTTCCTTCACAACAGAAGGAATACTAACATGATCCAATTGTGGCTTTCCAATAGCAGCCATAGGTGCATTAGGGTCATGATGTGCCCCTGCTCGATCAAATGATGAACCCCCTCCTCTACCCTGAGAATCCAGAATGTCAAAATAATTTGGCACCTCCTTGAGTACAAACTCGCAATAGAGTTTCCTCAAGAAATATATAGGAACCTCATGATTGTTACAAGGAGGTGAATCAAAGGCCATCCACCATCGCTCCCAAAACTTGTTTTTAATGTCTTCATTTACACACCAATGAATTGGGAACCTCCTTGTAGTTCTAAGAGAATTTGCGTCCCCTAGTTTTTTAAATAGCTAACAAATGTCATCTTTTGTGATTTTTTTCTTTTTTATATTCGCATAAGATAATTTATTTGCATAATATTGTTTTTGTTCTTCTCTTTTATCCCACCATAAATTAATTTTCCCACTAACCATGCTTACGTGGGTCAAGATTGCTTCCAATGATTTTGCAAGTCTTTCCCTTCCAGGATTTGTACCACTAGAATCTTTTAACCTATTAATTAAAGATTCTAATTCTTTTTGCCCTCTTTCAATTTGGTTCATCAAATTTTGTTGTGTTCCAGGAGGATGTTTCTCAATTGGTGGAGGCAATTGAGGTTGATTTTCTTCATTTGTTTCTTCATTCAGTTCTTCATGAGGAGACAGAGGGTTTGGTGGAGGGAGATTATTTCTTCCAGGCAATTAAAAAAACTACATTTTAAAATCTTCATTACACAACAAATTTAAACAAAAACATATTTAAACAAAAACAAATTTTAAAAAAACAAATTGCAACAAAACTAAAATTTTAAAACAAATAAGAGGCATGATAAGCTATAAAAACAATTACCTTTTCTTCCGGATCAAACTTGACAATGCCATGGAGCAATTTGATCGATGGATGAACAAAAACAATCGATTCACAAGAAAATATAATAGGGCGTGCGCACTTTAGATTCTCCTCTTAGCTGAAAATGCAATTTTGAGAAAGCAAAATGAGCTTCCAAACCTGCGCAACAAACTTTATAAAGGTTTTTAAAAGGGTGTGCACCCTATAGGGCGTACACCCTTTGGAAAACATAAGCGCGTGCACCCTATAGGGTGCATGTGCTTTAGTTTGGATTGCCCAAGCCATAGGGCGTGCACCCTATAGGGTGCATGCCCTTTAGTGCATGCGCACTATGTGCGATGGGGGGCCAAAAACAAAAGTGGCATCTTTTTGGTCCTCCATCTTTGTGCACTTACCCTAAGACATAAATCCTACACATGAGTACATACACACAAGCATATTTATATACTAACAATGAATAAATGAATACACAATTAATAAATTGGATCAAATATCAAGTTTCATATATATCAAAATGAACAATAATTATGTACATATTTACAAAATTAACATATCTAGATACAATGTGGCATGCGCCATCTCAAAATGTGTCATATGACATCTCAAAATAAGAATTTTTAACTACAAATATTTCTAGGACATCCTATTATACTGGTGGATCATCCAAATGTAGCCTCTTTAAAGTACTCTTTAGCTCTGATGGATCCTACATTCAGACACAAAAGTGAAACCCCAAGTTAGATTACTTAATTTATATGGTTTCTACAAATAAAAAATACAAATTCAAAATCATAGTCAACAATAATAAATAAATAAAAACTAAAATTGAACCCTCATGTACCTCACCTCTCTATCTCCTCACATGGACATGAGACCTAATATATGTCTTTGGTAGCGAAGGGACAATGCCACCAATGTTGACTCCGACCTGTATATGTTTGCAAACATGAGGTTGATCTATAAGTTATACTATTTAATGTTAAATGCTTGGTAGAAAATATATGTTTACAAAATAACTGAATTAACATTAAAACTTATATGTGTTGAACTTTCTTCAGGAAATGTTAGTTGAGTCATCAATGATACAAACTCTTGGCATTATAGCTCCCTCAAACTAGGGGTAACCTACAAAAGTCAAATAGATACTTCATACAATTATGACTTGATCATATTATATATACTTGATAGTTAAATACACACAAATTTAACTTTAGAAATATATGTACCACGAGGCTATCACTGTGAATTGAGATGCATGTGACCCTATCATGGCGAAAGGGTCTCACAACATCATCAGACACCACCCTCTATCAAATAAACAATGTAAATTAAAAATGAGTACGTACAAATGACAAGTATACATGTATGCATAAACAATATAAATTACTTAATTACCTTCCCCTTGTCAATGCCAGATGCCTGAACCCCCTCACATTGCCCCCTAGTGGCAACTATTGACACATGCATTAGTTTGTAATAAGATGATTGTAAAAATTAGAAAACAAATGTACATATACTATTATAATAAAAGGAAACCGATGAGTACATTAAAACATATGTACCGTGGAAGTGTCAAGGCCACATGATATAGCCAAAAGCATGGAACCCTTCACCTATGTCATCTCCTTGTATATCATCAACTGAACATAAATGTAACATATAAAAAAAAAGAAGTGGGAAATCATTATAAGAAAATTCTACTAAAAATACGAACGTGTAAAATTAAATAAAATGTAACAAGTGAACTGTTTACCCTTACCATAATAGTAGGAGTTTGTGGCTCTATATGCCCCTGATGCACATCTTTATGAGGTGCTTCAGTGCATGTAGTGTGTTGTGTAGTATCATCCACTTTAAAGATGTAGTTATATGCACCACTATCATTCAGGGGACCTAAGAATAAATTCTTGCACATAATGCAAGTGTGGGGCACACAAACATGTGAGCTCATGGAGGATGTGGAAGGTCCAGAAGCATTAGCATGAGGAGGCCATAATGCCACACTCTGCGTAACTAGTAGATCACTCAAGGTGTGAATGGATCAAATAGTCTGTGAGTCAACCTTAATAATAATATCAAGATGTTGCACTGTAGGAGGTGGTAAAATCTCAGGAGGGGGGGACATATGTGTAGAATTTCACCCAGTGTGCCCATGGACTTTCTTGAGGAGAGGCTAAGCCTATACCCTGGTTCGGCCTCATGATCCAATAATTTACCTTGTGACTGAGCAAAAATTCAGCATACAATTTTTTATTTAATAGAATGGGACATCCAAATTGCTGTGGGGTGGTCTATCAAAAACCATCCGCCAGTGGTCCCAAAATTTGTCACGCATTGCATCATTTGTGCACTATTTAATTGACAACTTGGGGTTTTTAGGATCCACTTTTAAACCGGTTTTGGGACCCACAAAATTATTACATATGTCATGTTTTTTTATGTTAAGGTTCATAACTTGATCATAGTCAAGCCCATCGTCAAACTATGCATGCATGGAATCATGCCAAAGAAGTGCAACATTATGTTACTCTGTAAGTTTCTCCATGTTTTCAATAATGGAGTTCAATGTGGAAAACATGGGGCACAATGCGGGGATATTGACATATGTGGTTTGATATCCTCTAAGCTAATTTAGATTGTCTCCTATGAGATCCTCTAAATGTCGAGGGTTTGAGACTAGTTGGTGTTTTGAAAGTGGGGGATTGTTTGGAGGTGGTTATGGATTATTTGTGGGATCATTGGGAGGCTTTTCTGATTGGTTTGAGTCCATGTATGATTACAATTAAAACCCAAATAGACAATTATAATGAATTTAAAAAATAATAAAGAATCTCATTTAAACCCTAGTTTTTATATAAAAAACTACAAATTTCAATTAAAAAACAATAAAAAATTAACAATTTAACTTACCTATTGATCTTGAGAAAATCAAATATGTGAAACACTTTCAGTTGTGTTCAATGTTTTCACAATGAAAATGTTGAACGTGACTGCAGGCTACAAATACAATTTATTGGTGAAAATTTGATATCCGATATTATCAGATATCCGATTAGGCTTGTGCTTTGGATTTTGGCTTGGCTAGTTGTACTAACACCCAGGCCTACTAAAAAGTCAACAAACTTTTTAGTGCACTTTTGTACAAGTGAAAAGTTCATTTTTTCACATCGCCACTTTTTGGTATACCATGATCCTGCACATACCCATATTCTCTTTTATTTTGTCATTAAACCTTTCAAATATCATGTCCGCGAGATGGGATATAATTCCCCCTATCACCAATGCCTTAGAAAATGATAATACCTTAGGATTTAGATGTTTAATGCCCATTACAATTCCTTCATATATGTCAAGTTCCTAGGTCTTAAACATTTTATATCACAACCTTTCATATAAAAACCACTGTCAATGAAGATGTATGTTGAGAGGTGATTTTTCATTAATTTCATTAAACCAATCATGAATATATGAATATCAAGATATTACTATGCCAAGTATAAGTACCAAGATGCCACTATTATGAAGATGTCATTGTCATCAATTGAATCAAAATTTCACTATAAAATATAACTGTCAACAATTAAACTAAACAAAAACATCAAAATATAGATGCACCATAATATCCATACTAGTGCTCTATCATGTAACAAGACAATGAATTCCATAATGTACCATACCAATGTCATACATGATCATATCAATGATGAACCATACCAACGGATGTAAATGATCAATTGAATACTTGAAAAAACTAAATACCTATGCCTTTGTGTTTCTTTGACATCAAGGGAAATAATTGAGGGGCAATAATTTTCACCAATTCATACATACAAGGAGATAGATCCTCTTTCATGCATCCCCATCACATGCACACACACTTGCACAAGTATAAACACATGCCACATTCACACTTCAACAACTTATCCTTGAATTATTCCAATCTTACACTTGCAAAATAAATCCAAGGTCAACTAAGCAACTTAATTGAACATAATTTGAATTAGGTCATTACTAAACATTGCCACAGTAGAAAAAAAAGGATAAGTGGACTGTGCAACATACCTTAACTAGGACCAAAATAATCATCATATACATTACATTCCTATAAGGTTTGAAATATGGAATTGTTTGAAATATGAATCTTAAAGAGTGATATAAAATAGTGTAGTGGATAGGTGTGGGGGAATGTAAGATCTACTTCTTAATCCAAATTCCAAAAGGAAAGATAAAAATTGATATACTTTTGTAGATTTAAAATAAACATACGTTGAATATCCATATCAGGGACATGATAAGAAATCTGAGCATGCAAATGCTTAAATATACCAATGAATTAAGTCAATTTTTCCTTAGTGTTTTGTTTACAATGCATCAAATTAGTTAAAGACACTTGCAAACCAATGTTATTTTGAAATTGTTGAATAAAAGCATTGGCAAGTTTTGGAAATGAATCAATAGAATAAGAAGGCAAGGAACAATACCATTGTAAGGCCTTGTCACAAAAAGTTCTAGCAAACAACTTGGCTAAAATCCTATGGTCATGAGCATAGTCACTACAAAGGATTTGAAATGTTTTAACATGAATAACAGGGTCTCCCTTACCATTGTAATTCTCAAGATGAGGCATATTGGCTTGTTGAGGAATAGGAGCACGAATGATGTCTAGGGATAAAGGACTTCCCATGTCACATGTACGAATGCTAAACTTGGATTGATTCAAGGATGAAAGTTGTTGTTGTAAAGAAGACATAGTTTGGGCCAAATTGATGATTGTTGAATTATTAGAGGAAATGGGAGGCATAGAAACATTAGAAACACTAGGTAAAGTGTATGAAGCACCAATAATGGAAGACACAACTGGAGGAACACTTCGGACCACAATTGGAAGAGGATTGGAATAAGTTAAAGGAAAATTATGGTAAGAAGGTTGTGAAGTAAGAAGGGACACATGAGGAACACTCATAGGAAGTGAGGGAACCATCCTAGTCACCCAAGAAGGAGTATAAGTAGGAATGCTAGGTAAAGGAACAAAAGAAGGTTCCACACTAGTGATAGGAGGAGTGAATCCTAAATCTTGAGCTTCTTGAGCTAAAGGTTTAATATTTGAATGCACGAGATGAGTGATGCCACGTAGAAGATTAACACCTTAATCACTACCATGAAGAACTTTCTTAAGAGGCTCTATAGCTTGAATAGAATCTTGATTATGGTTTTCTTGAATAAGCCAGTTACCAATTTTATCAAGTTTGGTTGAATGTTTTTGGAGTTGTTCAGGAGGAACTCTTAAAGCATCATCCTCATCATGAGATGAGTGAGAAGAGTTTTTATCCATGGTAGAATTGGAATCATGAATAATCAAATTGTCATCCGAGATCCTAAGGAAAGGAGAGGAAGACTCAGGATCAAAGGCACCCATAAGTCTATGACTTCATCTAACCAAAATATGATAAGTAGAACTATAAGTAGTAAAGTTCATATACCAATGCAATACAAAAATGAACTAAACTAGGAAAACACAAAGCATAAATAAATGAATGCTTTTGTATTTTTATTTTATATCAGATGCAAACACATAAAAGAAATCTAATATATGCAAGATCTAACACCATAAAAGAAAGAGTTGTCTATTGCAGGTTCATCAAAAAAGTAAGGTTTGAAATATGGATCTTAAAGATGTAATATAAAATAGTGTAGTGGATAGGTGTAGGGGAATGTAAGATCTACTTCTTAATCCAAATTCCCAAAGGAAAGATCCAAATTGATCAACCAAAAGAGAATGGTTAATGCACAAATGAATCAATCGATGAAGAATATGAAGTAAGGAGAAAACCTTATATTCTATTATAGAAAGTATGTATTGAAATATTGATTGAATTGAAGACAAATACTAACCTCAAAATAGGACTGATCTGGAAAATATTGTTTTCTGGTGTCTGTACATAGTTTCGGGAAATTTTGCAACTTGATCTAGCCTGGAAATGCAGAAATAGAGAAAACCCCAAAAAAATAAAATTTATGAGAAAGATCAACCTTGACCCAAGACATGGGTAAGATCTTACCTCGGGGCACAATATTACCACTAAAAGTCAACTGTGACCTGCACTGCTTTGATGAAAATTTTGTTTGCGGATCCCGAAAGTTTGTCGAAAAAGGTATTTAGATCTGAACTACAATTCATTGTTCCTCACCTATACCTACAAGAAAAATGGTTTTATTTGGTTGATGAGGGGTTTTCCTTGGTCAAACCATGGTTTTGGAATTAACCTTGAAATTTAATTGAAATTGTAGCGATAAACAAAGTAAATGAAACAATTCACCTTGCTTATATTGAAGTCCTTGTGAAGGATTTGAATCCTTGAATCCACAAGAATGGAGGCTCCAATTGAATGTAGAATTGTATGTAGGATGTCTCAAATCAATTGCATTAGATCTTCAACACCAATCTTGAATGGATCTTGGAAGAGGAAGAAGCTTGAATGGAAATGGATGGAGAAATCTTCAACAAGAGGGCTCTAAAGAGATTGAATCCTTCAATGGATATCAATGGATCTCCTTGATGATTTGGATCTTGAATGCTTGAATGCTTTCTTTCTCCTTCTTTCTTGCTTGATGATTGCTTGATCACTTGATTTCACTTGTTTGAATTCTTTTGGATGGTGGATGTAAAAATGATAGAGGAAGGCTTCCTTTTTATACTAGTCTAGGGCACAAACTTCTAGAGAGGGTGACATAGGAGAATTAAATTCCAATTAAGCCTTAACCCATAAAAATGGACCCATATTAAATACAATTTGTGACTTTATTGTTCCAAAATCTGAAACAGCCGACCCGGAAGTGGGAAATAAAGCTTTCTGAAGCCTGACATCTAGAAACTTTTAGGATTTGAAATTTGGACCCAGGGTCAGGGTCAAGGTCAACTCTGACCTAGGTTAGGGTCGAGGTTGACTGTAACCTAGGTCAGGGTCAAGGTTGAGCTTGACCCTGAGGTTAAGAATCTCAGATCCTCAGGATAAGGTGCTAGAAAAAGGCTAGAAAAAGGTGAGGAGAGAAGCAAAATAGGGTAAAAAGCTAGATCCAGTCAAAGGCCCACTGAAGTTTCTTGACATGACCCCATACCACTTACTCAGAGGGTTGAACCAGTCCTAAATGGAAGTGCTTCCATTTTTTGACGATAAAATTCTATATTACATACTCTGGGGTAATTAATTGATAGTAGTACCAAGGTGGAGAACCCCAAGATGGGATGTCCAACCTCATAGCTAAACACACACAGAAGAAATAACACAAAATTTAGGGGGAGAGAATGTATGACCAATCATTTATTCAAATAGGTACATCATACATGACAGGTTGTAATGCCCTCATAGTTTAGGCCATATAAAAATGAATTCAAATCTGAAAGCTCAGTGCTTTATGATTAGCTAAACAATTAATCTAAGGGTTTTTTTCTTAAAAAATACAACCTGAGTACATATACCCAACTGCACAACTAGGGTTAGCCAAGAATTACATTTCAAAATGAAATGTGTACAAAGAAATATGATTTGGCCTTAGAACAAATCAAATGTCCTCCAAGAAGAACAAGAGAAGGTGCGAACCCAGATTTAAGTCCACATGAGATCCAACAATGATGTAGTCAAGGATGGAGGATCCAATTAAGGACTATCCGACCTTGTAGCCAAATCACAACATAGCGAAATTCAATAAAATAACACTAGATCTGATATAAAATTGGAATCTTTATTCATAAATTCACTGATTAGATGCAATGTCCTGAGCTATAAGGCATTATCAGTTACATCCAATTACAAAGCAAGTAACAGTCTACAAGATCTCGCAGGATCCAAATCTTTTCCACAATTTCACCATTCAGCTAGTCCAAGTCTGCAACATGGTAGGACACTAGTAGGATCCTAGGAAAGATCTAAACTTGTACTCACAACTTCTAAGCAATCTTCTTGTGCCTCAGCTCGCAAGTTACTAACTCCCACTTCCTTGATCCTGATATTGATGTCCTAAACAACTACTCAACCATCCTATAAATAATCATCCTCAGCCACAAGTTGGCTAGATAGAACAATTAACTCCTAAAAACAATTATTAAATGTCAAAACATCAATCGGATTACAAAATAGCCTTACAATAAATTACATTATCCAAGATGGCCCCAAATGGTCATTAGATCCACATAGAAGAATGCAACACATCAGATTTAGGTCCCCACACATCCAATGGTCAATCCATAACTCGAGGAATGTGACCCAAATTAAATGCAACATTCAGCCAAGATGATTCATCCAAATAACCAAGTCAGTCTACAAGAACACCGAGTGCCACCAAGCACTACAGAAATAACCAAGCGCCAGAGAACCAACCATGCCAAGCATGACCGAGAAACATAGTTATCACCGAGTGCCAGAAGCAACTGACGCCTTCAGTTACCAAGCATTCTTTAGAGACCAAGAACCTTGGTAACCACAGAAACAGAGCAACCAAACTCCAAAAATTAACAAATACTTCACCAACAAAGATCAAAACTACTAATCTGACTTCCAAAACAAACATATTTTTGGTTGACATAGGATTGCCAAGAATCCTAGGATGCTCCTACATCAGACACCCTAGGTAAAGAATATTTTCTCATAAGGAAATCAGGAATCCCTCAAGGGAATCAAAATAGGTATGCCATATCTATTCTTAATCCATATCTCCTCTTGTCCTTGATCCCAAGTTGTCTTCACTTCATCCACCATCCCTTGTAGCAAGTTTTCCTACTTCCCAGTTCTCTTATCTTTTCTATCTGTAATTGATAACAATTGCCTCTGACCATTTCTTCCACTATCGACCACCTCAATACCCTGGTAAACATCATCATCTCTAGAATCCTCAATCAACTTGACATCATTCACATCTCTCTGTGTCACAAATGTCATCATCTATTGTACTATCTCTATCAGAAAGACCATCTACCTCTTAGTCTCAACAATCTCTTCAAATATATCATTCTCCTTCTCTTTCAAACTAGTCTTTGTAGGAATAGGTTCATCAATCCTCTGCTCCTGATGTTTTTCATAAGGACAACACCTGATAACCCCACATCCCTTAGCTCCTTTCTCCTGTAAAGGTAAGAGCTTATGTCTCAATCTTTCATGCCTAACCACATAAGTGTTTGCATGACCATCAAACAAAACATTTCGATCAAATTGCTAAGGTCTATCGAGAAACAAGTGACAAGCATCCATAGGCAATATGTCACACAATATCTAATCATGATAAGATCCAATCTAAAAATTAACCAAGAATTTTTATTCAATCCTAACCTTAGACACATCTTGTATCCAACTAATCTGATAAGGATTAGGATGTTTATTTCTTTCCAAATTCAACTTACTAACAATCTCTTCTGAAACAAAGCTCTCAGAATTTCCACCATCAACTATGACATTACATAAATTATCCTTGCATTTACATCTAGTTCTGAACAAATTTCTCCTTTGAACTGGTTCTTGGACACATGTAGCCAATCTCCTAGTGATAAGGAACTCACCTTTCTCTGCAACATTCACAATGTCTTCTTTAGCAGTTAGTGCAACCCTTTTCTTAGGACATTGAAAACTTCTATGACCCGCTTCACCACACTGATAACAAGTACTAGAAAACTCATTCTTCCACCTTCCTCTCTATGCATTATTGGAATTCTCAGTGAAATGACCACTACTAGATCCCACATCAATATTATTAGGATTCTCTACCACATTACTTTCAACAACTATTTCACTGGTCTTACCACCTAGGTTCCTATTATTTTGTCTTCCTTCAAACTTCTTATTCAACTTCTCTTTAATCTTTAATGCCATCTGATAAGAATCTCCTATTTTTTTCATCTGAATAGTAAGTAAATCTTCTTGAATACTAGGTCTCAAACCATAAACATACCTAGCAACCTTCTCTTTATCAGCTTTAGAATGACCATTCCTAATCAAGATTCTGTAAAAGTCCTCGGTATACTCCTGCATCAATTTTTTAGTCTACTTCAAGGCTCACATCTTCTTAAACAAGTCCAATTCATAATCCACTAGAATGAATTGCTTCTTCAACTTGTCAACCATTCGATTCCATTTAGTGATCTTTTCCTTTCCTCTCCTACTTTTTTCCAACCGAACTTCCCTCCACCAAATATTTGCATGACCTTTCAACTTAGTCTTTGAAAATCTAACCCTATCAAGATCTTCTATTTCTTCATACATAAATTATTCATCCATCTCATTAATTCAATCAATCAACTCTTCTGGTCTAAGGCTTCCAGCAAATGCAAAAACTTCAATCTTAGGTCTTTTCCCAATTTTAGACATAGCTTCCAGGATTCTATTCTCTTCAGGATCTCTAGCTTCTTATACAACTTCTTCAAAATGATCTTCTTCCTCAGGTTCATCATCAATACTTTCCTTCAATGTAGTCTTCTTCTTTCTCAATTCCTCTTGCAGATCTTGTACTTGTTTTTACAAAGCTCTAAAATCGTCAAGACTAAATTCTCCAACACCTTCCTCCTCTAAGATCTCATGAGGTCTCGTCAAAGGCATCTTCAATCCAAGATCTTGGTGCAAACTACCAAGATCTATCCACACCTTCAAGATCAACTCGCTCTGATACCACCTAATGCAGTCAGGGATGGAGTATCCAATTAAGGACTATCCGACCTTGCAGCCAAATCACAACACAACGGAGTTCAACAACAATAACACCAGATCTGATATAAAACTAGAATCTTTATTCAAAAATTCACTGATTACATGCAATGTGTTAGGCTGTAAGGCCTTCCCAATTATGACCAATTAAAAAGCAAGTAACAGTCTACAAGATCTCGTAGGATCCAAATCTTTTCCACAATTTCACCACTCAGCTAGTCCAAGTCTGCAACACAATAGGACACTAGTAGGGTCCCATGAAAGATCTAAACTTGTACTCACAACTTCCAAGCAATCTTCTTGTGCCTAAGCTCACAAGATACTAACTCCCACTTCCTTGTTCTTGATACTGATGTCCTAAACAACTACCCAACCATCCTATAAATACGCATCCTCAGCCATAGCTCAACTAGATGAAATAATTAACTCCTACGAACAATTATTAAATGCCAAAACATTAGTCAACTTACAAAATAGCCTTACAATAAATTACATTATCCAAGATGGCCCCAAATGGTCATCAAATCTACATAGAAGAATGAAACATGCTAGATCTAGGTCCCCACATGTCTAATGGTCAATCCATAACTCGAGGAACATGACCCAAATTAAATGCACCAGTCAGCCAAGCTAATTCATCCAAATAACCAAGTCATTCTACAAGAACACCGAGCACCATTGAGCAATAGAGAAATAACTGAGGGCCAGAGAACCAACCACGCCAACCATGATCGAGCATCACAGTTATCACCAAGCACTAGAAGAAACTGACACCTTCAATTACCAAGCATTCTTTACAGACCGAGTACCCCGGTAACCACAGAAATTGAGAAACCAAACTCCAAAACTGAGCAAATACTTCACCAACTAAGATCAAAACTACTAATATAACTTCCAAAACAAACATATTTTTGGTTGACATAGGATTGCCAAGAATCCTAGGATGCTCTTGCATCAAACAATCACACATCAAAACCACACATGTTAACAATTAATGAGCCATGATCGCACACACAATCTCCAAGGTCGGCCTAGGAAGAAAAGGAACATGCTAGCTGAAGCAACCAAAAGAGTCCAAACATAAAGGTCTTCAATCCAAACATGATGCGATCATAGGGAAAGGTTCCTAGATAGGTTTAGAATATGATTTGATGATCACATCCAAAGAAACTTAGGAACACGTGACCGTGAACATGATCACCATGAACATACAACCAAAGAACAAAGCACAAGCCATAGAGAAAAGAAAACTTGAATAACTCGAATAGTAGTAAACCAAATTAGGTGTGATCTGAAAGATAAACACTACAGACAATCCTTAACAAGATTCCAAGACTACAACCAAAATATCTCAAAGATGAATGACTGTTTCATCACTCTCTCAAACTAGAAAACATGAATAGAATGAAACTAAATATTTTTGGTTGATGCAATATTACCAAGAACCCAAGATGCTCTTGCATCACTAATTAAAGTCTAAACACTTGAGGTCGGCCAAACCTAGAGTAAGAACACCATCAAAATTTGAAAGCATGCCTCCAAAGCTTAAAATATTGTGCCAACTAAATTGATGAAGCTAAGGACATTAAAAGCTCAGTATTAAAACCACAACATTAGAAACCATAATGTGGAGAAATGTAGAGCTATATACATTTATCATAGGAAGCACTATCAATCATTGTCATACTTAGACAACACTAGTAAATTTGACCCCAAATTTTGACCAAAAGTTTTGACCAAGTAGAAAAATGGTTTTGCATGGTCAGATTGTAGAAGGAAAACTTTGATTTTTTTTTAATCCATGCATGTGCTCATCAAAATTATGAAAATTCCTATGTTAGTCAAAAGTTCAAAGAACACGGGCATAACTTAAAAAATAGAACATCACTTTTTCATTCTTCCCGCGGGGAGAGCAGAGCAGAGTCAGTGTTCCACACCCGCAAAACTCCCTTTGCATCTTCACTGCACCCCCATGGATTAATGCAAAATCCTTGAAGGTCTTTCTATATTTTTCCACTACATTTGAGAGGTACATGGATTTTCTAAAAAATTTCACTCTGAATTTTCTTTCTTTAAACAAAAACTTGTGTTTTAAGTCCTTTAACCGGGTCACTCCTAACAATGTGAATCTTCTAACGGGGCTAAAGGTAAATCCCTTAATAGGGTGACTCCTAACATGGTCTTTCTCTTAATCGGGGCTATGTAAGATTTTAACATGGCCAAACTTTTAACAATGTATGCTCTAAAAGAGTGCATTTTCCTTAGTGGGTGCCATCCCCACTATGGTTTTTTCCAAGTTGGATTTCCATGATAAAAATACTGGTATTATGTGTTGATTTGTATGGATGATTATCTTTGATGTGATTTTTATTTCATGTGTTAAGGTTAAAAGGGTGTATGCATGATGATAAGAGAGTATTGAAATGAATTAATAAGTTTAGATCTATGTCATTGGACATATTACTAATTCACCCCCCCTCTTAGTAATTTTGAACCTAATTATACTAATAATTGTTATTGGAGCTTTGGTACTCCTTGTGGTAGGCCTAACAACTTAGGGAAAATATCCAATGATGAGGAAGGAGTCTCCCAATTTTACCAAGGACAACTACCTGCTATGGAGTGACATAATGAAGTTATACCTAAAAGGTATGGGATCACAATATTGGATGCATGTCACAAATAAGTATACCACTCATGTTGGAACACTTAATGCAGATCGACTAAATGAACAAAATGAGAACACTCAAGCACATGAAGCCATTGTAACTACTCTATCTGATACCGAATATGTTGATGTTCATGGTCTTGATATTGCCTATGAAGTTTTGGAAAAGTTGAAGCTAATCTATGGTGGAGATGTTCATGTGCAAAAAGATAAAGATGACATTATTAGAGGAAATTATGATGACATGAAGATGGTAGAAGGTGAAAACATTACTTAGTTGGTTAAAGAATAAAATAAGTTGTTGGTGCTATCATAGATACTGGTGGAACTATTGATCAAGATATTGTGGTAAGTAAAATGATGAGAACCTTATTTCCTTCTTATGCCATTAGAGTGTCTACTATAAATGAGATGAGAACTTTTGACAAAGTTATTATATATGAAATGATTGGAAAGCTTATTGCATTTGCGCTAAATAACTTTGATAACATTGTTCCAAGAGTTGAACCAACCTTCAAGGCATATGTGTCAAAAGTACCAATAAGGAAAGGTAAAGAGTTAAGTCATAATTTTGATTGCATGTCAATATTTTCTAGGGAACTCGAAGCTCTTTTCAATGATGAAAGGAGACAATGAGAACTTGAAGCATTTATAGCAAGGATATTTCCTAGAGGAACTAGTAAGTACAAGGGTACGATATCACTAAAGTTTTTTTCATGTAATAAGATTAGACATATTGCTGCTAGATGTCCTACTGGTGAACAAAAGGATAAGTTTAGAAAATTTAAAGAGAAAGCACATAAACAATGCTATGTTGTAGTTGATGAAGGAGCTACTAATCAGGAATCATATGATAATGAGGAAGAGGAGATAATATTCTTTGCAGTCAAAGAAGATCCATCAGAAGGAGAAAAGACATTGGTCTCTCACATGGGACACAATGATAAATTCATTATACACAATGAGTGCTCACATCACATGACCAATGAAAAGATTAAGTTCACTAAGCTTGATGTGTTTGATGGTGGTGTGGTAAGATTTGATAACAATTCACCTTGTTTGGTTAAAGGAAAAAAAACACTATCTCTGTGAATGGAAGAGTAATATATATGAAGTTTAATTTATGGATGGTCTAACTAAGAATCTATTGAGTGTGGGTCAGCTAAACAATAATGACTACTAATTGGAATTCAAAGGTGGTGTATGCAGAATAATTGGAAGCTTGAGTCATGAGATTGAAATCGATGGGAAGACCAGAGGTAACTTATTTTATTTGAATAATAATATGAACAATTTTTTGGTTGCTAAGGTTGCAGATAGTTGATTGTGGCATAGAATAATTTTTCATGTTAACTTTCACAATTTGATAAAAGTAAGTAAGACAAACGCAATAAGATGATTGCCACAACTTAGAAAACCAAACAATATAATGTGTAAGGAATGTCGGTTAGGTAAGTTAACTAGCTCTAATTTCAAGAGTAAATATTTTTCATCAGAGAATGTACTTGACTTGGTGCATACTAACATTTGTGGGCCTATGAGATAAAAAATTTATAATGGTGATGGGTATGTGTAAGATCACGAGGGGCCAAAAAGTGGCGATGTAAAAAAATCCACTTTTTAGTCGTCCAAAAGCACATGAAAATGTATGTTGACTTTTTAGTAGGCCTGGGTGTCAGTACACCTGGGAAAACCTGACACCAAAGCACAAGCCTTATTGGGTACCCAATATTTTTGGGTACCCAAAACCTATGGCATAAATCAAAACTTGCGATTTGTTTTCCTTATTTCTCCTCACATTTTGGGTTTGGAAAATGGCTCCAAATATCATATACATGATATTTTTGGGTACCTATTTGCGCCAACAACAAATTTGACTCTGCAGTTGATCCGGTAAGTAAATTCTTGTTATATCTTGACTAATTTCTTTCATTTTCATGTTAATTATGGTTTTTTTGGTTAAAATAGGGTTTTGTATTGATTTTTTAAATAATATATGAAATCAATTTGAAATTTATATTTGTTTATTATTTAATCAGGCATGGCTGACAAAAATGAAGATAATAACCCTCCCCCACCAAATAACGATCCCCAAAACAATCCAGAACCACTTCAAAACCCTCAATCTTTAGAGGATTTGATATAGGAGAACTTGAACACTATATGGGGCTTCAAAAATATGTATCAGAATATACCTATGTTAGCTCCTATGCTTGCCACCCTAAATACGATTGTTGAAAACATTAACACCCTTACGCAACAACATAATATAACTAAGGAAGATATATCCTCCCTTTTTGTTAATCCTAAAACTGGATTAAAATTTGACCCCCAAAAGCCCAAGCTATTAATAAAATGGTGCACAAATGAAGCAATGCATACACACTTTTGGGATCATTGGTGGATGGTTATTGATAAACCACCCCATAGAAATTTGGAGCTCCCTTTCTATTTCATAAAAAAATTGTATGTTGAATTTTTGCTTGGTCACAATGTTAATTATTGGAGCATGAGGCCCAACATGGGTGTAGGCAGAGGAGCTCCTCAGACTAGGCCATTTGCCCAGTGCAAAAAGGCCACTACCTTTGTCGCCCCCACTGATGTCGTACCCCCTCCTCTAGTGCAGCATCCTGATATCATTGTAGAGGTTGCCTCATAGAGTATTATGGCCATTCATTTGCTAAGTGATCTGTTGATCACACAGACCAGGTCATTGTTGCCTCCTGGTGTGGATGATGCTGGCACATTGACATCTGGCTAGAGTTCACATGTATGCGTGCCCCATATTTGCATTATATGCGAGAATATGTGCCTCAGACCACTTACTGATGCTGATACATATCGGTATGTTATTGATGAGGAGGATATAGGAGATGTAGCTGCAGAGGATGAAACACCTCATGGAGCATCTACATCTCATGAGAGTGCTCAGGAGGGGTATGCAGAGCCATGGACTCCTATTAATATGGTGAGAGTAAACATTATAAATAAATTTGTCACATGACTTATTTAATTTAAAAATAATTTATTTAGTTATATTAGTTTTAATGATTGCATACACTTATGTATATATATTTTTTCCATTTATGTTCAGTCAATGATAGAGGAGGAGTTGAGATAGGTGGATGACTCCACACTTGTGGCCATTTCATTTGGCCTTGACACCTATATGGTGTATTAAAAATTATGCACCCATTAGTTTTTTTAATATCATTTGGTGTACATGCTTAAATCTCTATCAATTAGAGCAATAAAATTCATGCATTTACTAATATATTGTCATCTTATTGTACTCTTGTAGGTTACAAATGATGTCACTAGGGGGCATGAGGGGGTTCCTTCTTCATGTGCTGACAAAGAAAAGGTAATTAATTGTTTAAGATTAATTATGCATGCATATGTATGCCACTTGTGTGTAGTAATAAATATTTTACTAGTACTTTATTGTTTAGGGTGTGGCTCTTGATGATGTCCCGACATAGGTTCGGGAGCCTAGGTTGATAGGCATCTCGATTTGGAGTGATAGCCCGATTGTATGTAGACTTTTACATATTGTTATTTGTATTTTGTAACTAGGGTTGTTATGATGAAGTACATTTATATATAATTGACAATGTTTTTACTCTCATAGGTTACTCCCAGTGTGAGAGAGGGCCCACAAGAATCTTTCATATCTTTGTTGACCCAACCCACTATTCCAGAGGAGGGATCAACGGATGTAAATTTTAATTTTAGTTCAATCAATTTGAAATTTTATTATGCTATCATCCTATTTTGTAGATTTATTACTCTATATTGCACCACTCTACTAATCTCAATATTGCAAATATATATTTATAGGTTGGAGTTGGTTATGGTGGCATTGTCCCTTCACTACCAAAGACTTATGTTAGGACACCTAATCGTGGTAGGCAAGTGAGAGGCCAAGTATAGATGTTTGTATTCAGTTATAATTTTAATTAAATTAGTGTTTGAATTATGAAATATATATATATATATATATATATATTAAAATATATATATATATATATATATATATATATTAAAATATATATATTTTAATATATATATATATATATATATATATATATATATATATATATATATATATATATATATATATATATATATATATATATATATATATATATATATATATATATATATATATATATATATATATATAAAGCAATCTAACTTGGGTTTGAACTCATTTTTTATGCAAGATCAATTAGAGCCAAACACTTCTTCAAAGAGGCTACATTTTGATAATCCCCCTATGACATAGGATGTAGTTTTAGTTTTGTGGTCATTTAGAGATGCCACTTGGCACATTTTGAGATGGCATATATGCCACATTGTACACCTTGAAACATTGATTTTGTAGACATGTGCCATATTTGTATATGGAGATACTTTTGATACATTTGATACTTTCTATATGTAGAACATGTTTATTTTTATGTTATATTTGCATCATCTTTTGTATAGATATTTATTATTCATGTTAATGGAATTGAATGGTGAAGTTATATCTTGACTATGATTATCATTATGATTTAAATTATATCTTGTTGAAGTTATATGTTAATTTGTTAGAATTTTTTATAATAGATGTAATAAATTACCCAGATGTAATAATTTACGTAGGTGTAATAAATTAATAGATGTAATGGATTTGTTGTCCTTAGTAACATACCTTGGGTCACTTGGGTCGATCATGGTCGTGAGAATTCCAGTGACTCCGTGGGTGGAATAGGGTTGTCACTAGAGTTTACCTGGCCAATTGGAGCTGATGGAGAAGATGGTTTGATGCCAGGACAAATGGTTTGAAAGATACACTATAGAGCTACTTTCAACTGACCCTCACTGTAAGTTTTGGCATCGACTCAGATCACCTTGCCAAATGAAAATGAAGTTGAATCACCCAAAAATGAGAGAGGTTACTGTAGACCTTATAATCATGATCCCATAGCCCCTAATTATTTGTTGATACCTCTCATGAGGTCTGAGATATGATCATCAGAAGATTGCTACCAAATCATGCTTAGTGCACCTTGGGGTCACTTGGGTCGAGCATGGTGTGAGCGTTCTAGTGACTTCGTGGGTGGAAAGGGTTGTCACTGGTGTTTACCCAACCAACTAGAGCCATTGGAGCAGATGATTCGATGCTAGGATAGACGGTTTGAAAGATACACTGTAGAGTGACTTTCAACTGACACTCACTACAAGTTTTGGCATCGACTAAGATCACCTTGCCAAATTCAAATGAAGTTGAATCACCCAAAACTGAGAGAGGTTATTGTAGACCTTGAAAACATGATATCATAGCCCCTAACAATTTTTTGATGCCTATCATGAGGTCTGAGATATGAGCCTTAGAAGATCACTACCCAATCGTACTTAGTGCACCTTGGGGTCACATGAGTCAAGCGTGGTCGCGAGCATTCCAGTGACTCCATGGGTGGAATGGGGTTGTCACTAGCATTTACCTAGCCAACTATAGCTAATGGAGCAAATGGTTTGATGCCAAGATAGATGGTTTGAAAGATACATTTCAAAGCTACTTTCAACTAACCCTCATTGCAAGTTTTGGCATCAACTGAGATCGCCTTGCCAAATGCAAATGAATTTGAATCACCCAAAACTGAGAGATGTTATTGTAGACCTCAAAATCATGATCTCACAGCCCCTAATGGTTTGTTGATACCTATCACGACATTTGAGATACGAGCCTCGAAAGATCACTACCCAATCGTGCTTAGTGCACCTTGGGGTCACTTGGGTCAAGTGTGGTCGCGAGCATTCCATTGACTCCGTGGGTGGAACGGGGTTGTCACTAGTGTTTACTTGGCCAACTAGAGCTAATGGAGTAGATGGTTCATTCCCAGGATGGATGGTTTGAAAGATACATTTCAGAGCTACTTTCAACTGACCCTCACTACAAGTTTTGGCATCGACTAAGATCGCCTTGCCAAATGCAAACAAAGTTGAATCACCCAAAACTAAGAGAGGTTATTGTAGACCTTAGAATCATGATCCCTTAGCCCTTGATGGTTTGTTGATACCTCTCATGAGGTTCAAGATACAAGCATCAAAAGATCACTCTCTAATCATGCTTAGTGCACCTTGGGGTCACTTGGGTCGAGTGTAGTTGCAAGAATTCTAGTGACTTTGTGGGTGGAACGGGCTTGTCACTAGTGTTTACCTGGCCAACTGGAGTTGATGGAGTAGATGGTTCAATGCTAGGATAGACAGTTTGAAATATACACTGTGGTGCTACTTTTAACTGACCCTCCCTGCACAATGAATCTTCGCTCATATAAAAATGGTACTCTCTGATTATCTTCTGCTCATCTTTTATGTTATTAGGGGAATGTCTATATGTGACGTGTACAAAAATAGCAACTTGAATGGAATTGTAATATTGAGTTTGAGTCTCATTTTGGGGCTGCAATGTATAGTTCTCCATAAAGTCTACAATGGATATAATAGTTCCAATGGGGAAAGTGTCGTTACATGTCTTAAATTGTTGATCCAACCATTGAGACATGTGACTATGCCTTGCATACTCGTAAAAGAGATTTGTGTTGAAATCTGAGATAAAATCAACAACATTATATTCTTTTGCAACTAACTCACTTCTAGAGCCTTCACCTCCACTCTTCAATGTATATTTCACTATTTCATATACCTTTTTTTGGACGAGTGTCTTTCCAAAATTGTGTTCCAAACCCTCATGAAAACATGTCCTAAACTTGGACAAGCCACCACATTTTGAGCACTTGGCATTTAAGCTATCTTTTTTATAAAATAAACAACCATCATCTCTTTGACATAAAAAATTGATCTAGCAAGTCTCTTGATGATTTGGGAAGACCACTTGCACCACAATCCTCTAGCATTTTATTAGTATGAAAAGTAGAACGAATGGACCATAATAATTCATGATGCATTGAAAACTCAACATGATATTTGCAACAACATGTATTCTGAATCTTAAGGGGTACACAATAAAATGGCTTCATAGATTCAAAAGACCTTTGTGATATTTTCAATGTTGGATGTGTCTCACAAAATTTTTTATACAACATTGTTTGACTTACCTCCACATAATTTTTATGATGTGGCGTGTGGTCTCAATTGCCAACTCTCAACTTCAAGACATCCTTCACATTTGGTGACACTCTTGAGTTAGCATCCCAAAATTGTTGAATTTCATCTTTGACAACATCTGTTAGCTTCTTATCAAAATGTGGAAGTCTCCCACCATAAGCTCATGTATCAATTTGATGTAGATCATCAAGTCTTTCTCTTCTTGCAAGTGCTCTACCCAAAGTTTTACAGTCTATATTGAAGTCAACACAAGTTTGTCTCATCAAATGAGCCTTTCTCAACTGATGACTTACTAAGAAGGTTGTAATAACCCTCCCAGTAACTCTCTTGTCTTTTTCTCTACTAGTTTCCCAATGCTATTGAGAGCATTGAAAAGATTTCTTCACAAAAATGGCATTTCTCTCCATTTTCTTGTTCACACGAATCTTCAATTTCACAAGCATAGGTCTCATCTTTTGCATCTTTAACAACTGCACAAAAATTTGACATTGCTCAACCAATGTCTTGTTTCCAAAAAATTGATCATAAAGTCTTGAAGCCCACAACCTAACAATTCTATGTGACCTCTTTCCTTCCCAATTATTCATAATGTTCTCCTCAATTTCAATTAACCATTTAGGTGTTCTTGAAAGCCTTGAATTTGAAGATTGATTATCTTTATTGCAAGGGACCTCATTTTGCATATAATTTGGAGATGTGTAATGTTCATGTGGTTCTTGTGCAACATTTTCATTCCCCAAGTCTACATTTTCAATCTCCACCTGTACATTTTCATCTTCATTCCATTCATTTTCATTCCCCAACTCTACGTTTTCATTCCCGAAGTCTACATTTTCATTCTCCATCTCTACATTTTCACCTTCACTCCATACATTGTTATTCACAAAATTAATTTCCATATTATTTTCAAATTCAACATCCTCTTCACTTGCAACTACATTTACGAGGTCACCTTGATTAATGTTTAACATACCTTCTCTCATTCTTCCATGATTTTCCCTATTTTTTTCCCTATATGCTTGAATTTCTTCATCTGTCACCTTCCTCTTCCGTTTATTCTTTCGATGACTGCTCCTTCCCATGGTGAGACCACAAGTTGACAAAAAATAAAAAATGGGCCCCAAATCACTTTTTTTTTCTGCAACATGTGAAAAAAGTCTGAAATCCCATGCTTCTTTGATCTGTGGGGATAGGGAATATTTTTGTCAAAGTTACACCAGTCAATAATTGGGTACCCAATTTTATTGGGTTCCTGATATTTTCAGGTACATGAAAAAACAGCGGGAGTAAATGAAAAAATTGAACTTTTAAGGGGTATTATGTAAATATTTTTATATAATGTTTATGTATATTTTAATAATATTATGTAAACATTATTATATATATTATGTAAATATTATTATATATATTAAATAATAATATTATGTAAATATTATTATATGTTTTAATAATATTATTATTATTTTATTTTTTTTGATCGGTAAAAGGCTGAGGCCAATAATTTATTATTAATCTCAAATAGAATTTTACATGTGTGCCCCACTCAGTGTAGGCGCTGGTAGGAAAGAGCGGGGTCGAGAAAACCCCCAGCCTTGCCCGTGACTATTAGTCCTAATTCTAATACATAAGTTACATGGGCATACCCACTACTCGATAAGTATCGAGACAAATCAGAAATATTACAATTCTTGTTGAGTTACAAATACAAAAAAGGTCTATTCGACCTGTCTTTGACCCAAGAAATCCAACAACCTCACTTTCAAGGATGGATCAAAACAGGGTACCCATAATGTCGAGTAGCAATTTCTTCACAAATGAGCACCAGGAACAAAGGACAAATACCTTCCTTCACCCGTAAATGTCAGTCTTAAGAAAATCATAACAATATTATAAATGTAACAATAAGATTTAACCTTTCTACCTACAAACCTTTACCTCGACTTGATCTCATAATGAGGCCGTGGTACCTGAAAAAGCAATAGGTACTACATTCTGCCAATATCTAAAAGAGCCCTTTGTTTAATATTATACCATAAAGAAAAAATAAAAGAAGCGCCTATAAAGCTATATGAACTTCATTAATACATCAAATCTCCAACCTCTAAGCTTAAAATACTTTCCTGCAATCTAACTAAAATAACCTTTATATTATAAACTTACCTTTTAGATCTAGAGTAAAAAGGATTACTTGCTCTATTCTTGATTAATACATTTGGATTATAAAATAGTCCTTACTTCCATCTGCATAGTTCATCAAGGCCATAAAAAGCAAGCTCAATTAAGAGAGAATTCTTCTAACAATCCATGTGCATTGAACTCTTAACCACATGACTGCAAGGGAAATTCCATAATCTTTTATTTCTGCTACATATTAATCTAACACTAAGATATCTATAAAGGAGTCTAATCCCTTGCAGAGCTATTCCCCATAGCTTCCTTCTAAGAGAAGACCTTCTTTAAGACAAATATTATAAATTTAAGGTTAGCAAATCTGAATATCTCCAAACACAACACTCATAGTCCAGGTCTAACTACCTTAGACCTGAACTACAATGAGTACTAATATGAATACTAATATGAGTACTTCCCCCTTCTATTTTGAGCTCTAAGTCTTTCAAAACCAAAGGGGGGAGTAGGAATATTCTTTAGATATAATAAAAGGAAGTAACTATCCCTCTTAATTTATATCTTATTGTAAAGACTATGAAGAATAGCTGTCTCTTAATATATATTCATTGATAACCAAGAAGCTCAGCAATACAAATCCAAAACCTTCCTTACAGATTGAAGGTATACAAATTCCCACTTGAACTTCAATGTCAAGAAAATTTGGAATGTAAATAATTAAACCTGCAGAGAGTACTTAATCCCACAGTAATTCTATGGGCCTTGAGGATCACCATGTATGAAAAACCAGATACTCTCTAATAATAAAGAACATGCCCCTAAATATAGATGCCAAATTACAAATACATGAGTTCATGTAATATTTCAAACTATTCCAAAGAAATTGATCCAGAATGATCCGGCTACATTACTGCTTAACACAGATGTCACAGAGAGAGAAAAAACTCCATTATATTGATATGCTTATGTTCCAAAATTACCATTGTTTTTGATTGAAAAAACCAATAGTAATTTTGGAACCTTCAATTTATAACCATAGTTCCAAGTTAACCATTGTTACCCATGATCATTATTTGCAAATTTAGGATGCCAGCCAAACTAAAACTATTAAAGTAGATCTGCATTGATATCACTTAAACTATTAAAAGGCCATTCAAACTACATAGCATCTTCATATATTTATAGAAATCTTTATATATATATATATATATATATATATATATATATATATATATATATATATATATATATATATATATATATATATATATATATATATATATATATATATATATATATATATATATATATATATATATATATATATATATATATATATATATATATATATATATATATATATATATATATATATATATATATATATATATATATATATATATATATATATATATATATATATATATATAAAACATTATACTAAGCCGAGCCTAGAATTTATCAAAATATCTTAATCTGAATGCTTACTGACTAATCAAAGGATATACTATCTACAGATATACATTATCCTTCTATGTTTCTTATCTAACTTAATTATTCACTGTCCTTCTGTATAGTTGTACACTTCCATACATTTTCATGTTTAACCATAACAAATATGCATTCAACTTCCTCTATGTCCTTTTTATTACATCGGGTGCACCTGGATACTTCTGATGCCATGATGTGGAGGTTCGTTGGAGCTATTTCATCAAGGCAATCCAGGATTTTAAAACCTTCCTCTCGCCAGTAATTGAGGAGCCAACCAGACTTGACCTCCTCAGATAGGACTTCAATGTATAGAAATTCAATATTCCTAGCCATTTCTGGCCAATGCAAATTGAAACAATCTTCATCTTTAAAAGTCATCATCGATATGCAGTGAGACTATGGGATCTTATCCAGCTCTTCTATATTGGTTTGCATAGTTATCTCTAGATATAGGATGGTGAGGTTGTTATCAACACACTTAACCATATTCTCCAGACCACCAGATGATCCTCTGCAAAAATTTCCTTTGCTACCTTATAACATATCCCATCCGGAGGATAGCAAAGTACTCATTATAGATTAGTCCCATCATATGAGCCTACCAAGGGCAAAATCATCTAATAACTAAACATTCAAAACTTAGCCATAAAAAGATGTCTGATAGCTCCGGACAAGTGAGAGGGATAAAACAGGAGGACAGGGAAGGGATGAGAATAGGACTAATTAGGAGAGACAAGGATACATAAGAGACACAAAGGAGCTCCATAAATGAAAGATCTCTAGATTATAGAATGACCGAAACAGGGGAGTAAGCAAAGGATAAAAAGAGGGTGTAGAAATAAAAATGAGGGGCTAGTGAGACTGTACGTTGTACTCTAGAAGAATAGGACATACACAGATAAGAGGGAGAACAAAAAACATGCCATCAAAGGTAGAGGAAGAATAAAGCTAGGAGAAACACCACACCAAAGAGATGGACCAAGATTCATCTATCATGCATACCCAAGCCCTAATGAAAGGATTGACCTAGAAGTTTAGGGTTGTTCTATAAAAGTTTCCCCATCTGCACCTTTATTTGCTAGAAGGTCAACTTCAGTGTTCCCTTCCCTATAGATGTGTTTCACTTCAGTAAGAGTGAATTTGTCCACCATTTCTAAAATTTCTTCTAATTTTGAAGAGAGTTTCCAATTAGGGGTTTTCCTTGTTCTGATGGCATTAATAACTATTTGAGAATCACCTTCTATTTCTAGATGCATCAGACCTAACTGATAACATAATCTAAGGCCCACAAGCGTTGCCTCACACTTTGCCAGATTATCGGTCATTGGTAAAATGGCTTTAGCATAATTTGCAATGACCTCTCCCTTATCATTATGGATAATCCCACCTGCACCTGTTGTGCCTGGGTTACCTCTGGAGGCCCCATCAAAATTAAGTTTGTACCATCCAGAATTAGGGGGAGTCCATGTGCAGGAGCTTCTTTCTTCTTTAGATCTTTTTCCCCCTTTGCCATATAAAGGGGGAATATCTAGATTTGAACATTTCCTTCAAAGATCATTATCACATTGTTTAAAAGAGTTTTCATAGCAGTGTTGACTATGAAGTCTTTTGTTGATGATCTCGATGATTGTAGTCTCTATCTTATTAGTAATTGTGTTGATGTTGAGTTTTTTATTAGTGAAAATTCTTCTATTCCGCTCTTTCCATAGTTGCCAAACCACTATTGATGGGGCAATAACCTAGCTATCTTTGAATAGGCTATCCTTATTAGGGGAAGGCCAAGCTTTGAGAAATTCCAATAGATCATCCAACTTAGCTGATGACCAATTTAGGCAATTACCTAGCTAGTTCCAACATTCTTGTGCTAGCTCATAGTTTAAGAATAGGTGATTAACATCTTCCTCATGTCGTTCACACAAAGGGCATCTTGACAGACCTTCAAATCCTAATTTTCTAATTCTATCTAAGGTTAGAATTCTCTTTTGAAGCATTGTCCATAGGAAATGCCCTGCTTTAGGTAGACAAACCTTGTTCCAGCATAGGTTTAAAGGAATATCCAGAGAATCCATTTTTTTGTTTCTCCAATATATATTTATAACCATCTTTAACTTATTTATATTAATAATATATATTAATAATATTAAATAATATTATTATATTATGTATATTATACTAATATTATGTAAATATTATTATATATATATATATATATTTAATAATAATATTATGTGAATAGGGGTCATGGGAACTCCCTAGGGGTCCTAATGTGTGATAAGGTGTACTAGGACACCTAGGAAGTCCCCATGACACCTTTTGACACATTTGAATTCTCAAGTGTGTCCTAAGGGGTCGTAGGACCCCTTAAAACACACTTGAGCATTCCAATGTGTCCATAGGGATCATGGGGACTTCCTAGGGGTCCTAATGCATGATAAGGCGTACTAGGACCCCTAGGAAGTCCCCATGACCACTTTATGACACATTTGAATGCTCAAGTGTGTCTGAAGAGGTCGTAGGACCCCTTACAACATACTTGAACATTCCAATGTGTCAAAAGGGGTCATGGGGACTTCCTAGGGGTCCTAACGCATGACAAGGCATACAAGGACCCCTAGGAAGTCCCCATGACCCCTTTTGACACATTTGAATGCCCAAGTGTGTCCAAAGGGGTCGTAGGACCCCTTACAACATAGTTGAGCATTCCAATGTGTCAATAGGGGTCATGGGACCTTCCTAGGGGTCCTAACGCATGATAAGGTGTAATAGGATCCCTCATAAGTCCCCATGACCCCTTTTGAAACATTTGGACACTTAAGTGTGTCTGAAGGGGTTGTAGGAACCCTTAGGACACACTTGAGCATTCCAATGTGTCCATAGGCATCATGGGGATTTCCTAGTGGTCCTAACATGTGATAAGGCATACTAAGACCCCTAGGAAGTCTCCATGACCCCTTTTGACACATTTGAATGCTCAAGTCTATCTAAAGGGGTCGTAGGACCCCTTAAGACACACTTGAGCATTCCAATGTGTCCATAGGGGTCATGGTGACTTCCTAGGGGTCCTAACACATGATAAGGTGTACTAGGACCCCTAGGAAGTCCCCATGACCCCTTTTGACATATTTGAACACTCAAGTGTGTCCAAAGGGGTTGTAGGACCCCTTAGGACACACTTGAGCATTCCAATGTGTCAAAAGGGGTCATGGGGACTTCCTAGGGGTCCTAACACATAATAAGGTGTACTAGGACCCCTAGAAAGTTCCCATGACCCCTTTTGACACATTTGAATGCTCAAGTGTGTCCGAAGGGGTCATAGGACCCCATAGGACACACTTGAGCATTCCAATGTGTCAAAATGGGTCATGGGGACTTCCTAGGGGTCCTAACATGTTATAAGGCAAACTAGGACCCCTAGGAAGTCCCCATGACCCCTTTTAAACACATTTAAATGCTCAAGTGTGTCTGAAGGGGTCCTAGGACCCCTTAAGACACACTTGAGCATTCCAATGTGTCGATAGGGGTCATGGGGACTTCCTAGGGGTCCTAACACGTGATAAGGCATACTAGGACCCCTAGGAAGTTTGGATGACCCCTTTTGACACATTTGAATGCTCAAGTGTGTCTGAAGGGGTCGTAGGACCCCTTAGGACACACTTGAGTATTCCAATGTGTCAAAAGGGGACATGGGGACTTCCTAGGGGTCCTAATGCATGATAAGGCATACTAGGACCCCTAGGAAGTCCTCATGACCCTTTTGACACATTAGAACCCTCAAGTGTGTCCTAAGGGGTTGTAGGACTCCTTAGGACACACTTGAGGTTTCCAATATGTCGAAAGGGGTCATGGGGACTTTCTAATGGTCTTAATGCATGATAAGGCATATTAGGACCCCTAGGAAGTCCCCATGAGCCCTATTGACACAATGGAATTCTCAAGTGTGTCCTAAGGGGTCACCCTTAGGAAGTTCCCATGACCCCTTTTGACACATTTGAATGTTCAAGTGTGTCTGAAGGGGTCATAGGATCCCTTAGGACACACTTGAGCATTCCAATGTGTCAATAGGGCTCATGGGGACTTCCTAGGGGTCCTAACATGTGATAAGGCATACTAGGACCCCTAGGAAGTCCCCATTACCCCTTTTGACACATTTGAATGCTCAAGTGTGTCCAAAGGGGTTGCAGGACCCCTTAGAACATACTTGAGGGTTCCAATCTATCCAAAGGGGTTATGGG
The DNA here is from genome assembly GCA_027943335.1 of Chamaecyparis obtusa. Classification (NCBI taxonomy): domain Eukaryota; kingdom Viridiplantae; phylum Streptophyta; class Pinopsida; order Cupressales; family Cupressaceae; genus Chamaecyparis; species Chamaecyparis obtusa. The sequence goes on along the minus strand of BSBK01015063.1, from coordinate 3,170 downwards.
GACTTCCTAGGGGTCCTAACATGTGATAAGGTGTACTAGGACCCCTAGGAAGTCCTCATCACCCCCTTTTGACACATTTGAATGCTCAAGTGTGTCAGAACGGATAGTACAACCCCTTTGGACACACTTGAGGGTTCCAATGTGTTGAAAGGGGTCATAGGGAATTCCTAGGGGTCTTAATGCCTTATAAGGCAGATTAGGAGTACGACCCCTTAGGACACACTTGAGGGTTCCAATGTGTTTAAATGGGTCATGGGCACTTCCTAGGGGTCCTAATGTGTGATAAGATGTACTAGGACCCCTAGGAAGTCCACATGACTCCTATAGACACATTGGAATGCTCAAGCATGTCCTAAGGGGTCGTAGGACCCCTTAGGACATGCTTGAGCATTCCAATGTGTCTATAAGAGTCATGTGGACTTCCTAGGGGTCCTAACACGTGATAAGTTGTACTAGGACCCCTCGGAAGTACCCATGACCCCTTTTGAAACATTTGAATGCTCAAGTGTGTCCAAAGGGGTCGTAGGAACACTTAAGACACACTTGAGCATTCCAATGTGTTGATAGGGGTCATGGGGACTTCCTAGGGGTTCTAACATGTGATAAGGCATACTAGGACCCCTAGGAAGTCCCCAAGATCCCTTTTGAAACATTTGAATGCTCAAGTGTGTCTGAAGGGGTCGTAGGACCCCTTAGGACACACTTGAGTATTCTAATGTGTCAATAGGGGTCATGGGGACTTCCTAGGGGCCCTAACACCTGATAAGGTGTACTAGGACCCCTAGGAAGTCCCCATAACCCCTTTTGACACATTTGAACCCTCAAGTGTGTTTGAAGGGGTCAAAGGGGTCCTCAGAAGTCCTAGGAAGTTCACTAGATCCAGATTTCAACCCTTTTGTGGATCTACAAGCTCAATCACATGCCCACAGGATTGGCCAAGAGAAAACTATGATTGTATATCAACAGATTATAAAATGTTTAGCTGAGGAGAAAATATTGCAATGATGAAGAAGAAAATTGGCTATGGAAAATTTAGTTACATTGAATTATGTTAAGAATGAAACTATTAAGGAATTTCATGATATATTACTCAATGGTGCAAGGAATATTCTTGATGAACATGGGATTGTAGCTACATCTATTCAATATACAGAGGAAGATGTAGAAAATATTCTTAATAGAGACGTGGATGTGAGAGAAAAGGACATTTAAGAAGGAAATGGTTATCTTGGTGTCATCCAAGGTATGCCAATTACTTAGGATGAAGAGACAAAGCCCATAGTTAATGGGAAAGAGTGGGAAGAGCTTCTTGGACCCATGATAGAAGTTACAGATAAGGAGGAAGATATAGGAAGGGGAAAGAGGAAAAGGAAAGAAGTAAGATATGTGTGTGAGCCTATGTCATATGATGATGATGAGTACTCACCATCTGCTAGTAGCTCAAGTAGTGACAAAAACCCTTCATTGCACATGTACACTAACACAAAAAAATCAGATAGATAAGTAACAAGTGATGTGGAATTATCCACAGAGCAATGTGAAATGAAGCCTCAAATTGGTTCATTAGCAGGCAAAGAATTTTGTCATGCACTTCATTCTAACACCACAAATATTTCTATTAGAAATGCCTATTCATCAATGGCCTTGCATTTACAGGACTTGGGAAACTAGGTTACTCATGTTGGGCATTATCCGTCAAATATAAGTTCATTGCCACCTTTGGCAAGGCAGTCTCACTCCTCATTTTAAAACAAAGGGAAGCCATCTATGGTCCAAGGTTTTAATTCAACTGACAAGTGGAGAGCTTCTCAAGGTACTGATCTCTTTCATAGAGAAGTTCCCGATTCATCTCAAGGTTCTTGTTTAGGTGACCAACTCCTTGGAGGTCCACAAATAGACCCATTGATTTCCCAAATTGGTAAAAGGGTAGATCCAATTTTGGAAAGAGTATCCCAATTGAAGAGAAATGGAAATTCCAGTGAGCATAAATTTATTGCAAATCCAATGGGTGTATCTCCTCCACTGGCAAATATAACTGCTTCCAGAGACTTGAGTTTAAATGGAGACTATCTGTTCCCAAACATGCCCCAGTCGAGCAGATGAACCAGATGTTGCTTGAGTAAAGAAGATAGTGGTTTATTAAAGCATTTTCATTATCCCACTTGCTATTAATTACTACTTTTTGAGTGGCTTACTAGCTGCTTCTATGCAGGATTTTTGTAATATATAATGTCCTCGTGCAAGTACATGCCAGTTTTTGAAAACATTTTTGTTGTAAAGGGTTAGTGAGCAATATCAAAGAAAAGGTTCTTGCATGTATTATTTATACACATATCAATTAGGAAACCATTTTTCTCCCATTACATGGTAGAAATGCCTAGATTCACTTTGTCGGTATCAATAAGTAGCAATATGAGGGAAGAAATATTTGTGAAGAGGAAGTACAAATGTTACTATCCAAAGCCATTTGGAGAGTAATATTCTTCTCCTGATCTTAATAAGAAACTCAAAATGCAAAAGACAGCAAATAGTTGGGGCATTTATTTCCTATGACCTATGTCACTTTCAGTTCAATTCCTATTGATGATATTCTCAATGTGTAAAAATAAACTGATGTGTTATTTTAAAATGGTGTTGACTGAGATTTATGAATATATGTCAAACATCTATTTTTTCTAGAATTTGAAATAGAACCAGTGGTAATATAATCAAATTTGTGAATTTCACATCCAATCATTGGATGTTAATCAAAAGTACAACACAGTAATATTTTTGAATCGATAAACAATCTTAGTCTTACTTCAAAGCTACTCCCATGTATGTGGGTTCTTGGAGGTATCTACTGAACAATTTGTGGATTTGTAATGTCCCTGTCCAGGACCTTACTCACTTTTCTTAAAACTCCTAATTAGAATTTGGATTTCTAATGCCTATTGTGATATTATTTAAGTTTACGTTGCTCCTTACTGATTAATATTGTAATGAATTGTTTATCCTTGTTTTGATTCTCTCAATTATATATATATATATATATATATATATATACATATATGTATATATATATATGTATATATATATATATATATATGTATATATATATATGTGTATATATATATATATGTGTGTGTATATATATATATATGTATATATATATATATATATGTATATAT